>JAHZNB010003467.1:0-20094 GCA_027744295.1 Callyntrura guangdongensis
TCCTTAATTGTTACACATTTCTCTAAATCATCTAAACTCAATACTTCCATAACATTTTGTAGAGAAATCAGAGCAGTGCTTCTCAGAGTATCACATTTTCCTACAAGCTTCTGTCCCCGGGACTCGTCTTCGTTGAGAATTTCTCTCACATTCACCGGTATAGTTTTTATTTTATTCAAAACTTTAACAATAGTCCCCATGCTTGATAAACTTTCGTAAACTTCAGAGGGAATATCTGAAGAGCAAATGTCATTCATTTCAACGTCTTCCTCCTTATTCAAACTATTGTCATCAAAGTCTTCGTCGATAGACTCTCCACTGTCGTCATCATCCCATACGTCGTCATCAGACACAATAATATTTGAAAGAATTTGCAAAGCCATGATTTGTGAGCTAACCAAAGCTATCATGCTGTTAAACTTTTCGTCTATGTCAAACATTTTTTTCAAATCACTCTCAGATTCTCTGTGATAAACTTCCTCATGATTCCCGGTTTTAAGAGGAACGTCAGATGAAAATTTGTTAACTTCTGTTAAGTGATCTACTTCCAACGCCATATGTATAGTTCTCATAATAGTAGAGGTTGTTTCTGGAGGTGTTAGACGTAAATCCCCTTTATGAAGGTTAACTAATATTCCTTTTGTGAAACAAGTAAAACAGAAATATTATACTATATGTGGAAAAATAAGCATGTTATACATGAAACATGAATATTGAATGTTTTTTGGTACCGGTCACAGTGGTTTGAAGGTGCAGAAGCTGCCATGCTTCCAGAGTGTCATCTTGCATTAGAAGTATTTTCATTATGTATTCTTCTAGTTGAGCTTTATTTACAATACTATCAATATTGTCTTCCGTGGCAGAGAACAAACAAAGAGCTGAAAACCAGAAATAAGAAAATATACAGTGTTATGGATGGTTAAGCTACAATGTTCGGGTGGTAATGATGAATACCTGTAGAAAGGGCAACTCGTATTCCATACGTTCCAATATCCAAAAATTTTGACAGCATATCCCCCAAGCTTTCCTGGTTGAAAATTTTGAGGGCGGTTTCTCCAGATTCACTAATTAGAAATCATGAATTCGTTAAGAAAAATACCAAAATTAAATCGAAATTTCTAATTAGGAAAAGGGTAGATTACCATAAATTTCCCAAAAGGGTGATGACTTCGATTAAGGCCTCGGCTGGGGAGTCAATTTTATATGATTGTTTTAGCTTCTTTTCTTTACTTTGAGGTACCCAATCAGATGAATATTTCTGAAACAAAAATAAGCATATTTTAAAAATATTCGTCCTAAGTTATAAGTCCAAAGTTCAAATAACTTACTTGTTTCAGCAGAGCAGTCAATGGAGTCAAAACATCGGCAGATACCATTAGCTCACACACATCCATACTAACCGAACTAAGACATCTGGAAAAACACCATACTTGTAAATTTAATTATACGCTCTAACATAAAAATACAAATGTAGTTTGCTCGCATTGTTCTCAAAAAGTACCGTAGTGCTCCAGCAGCAGAATGTCTTACGCTTAAACTTTGATCCAGCAACAACGGCGCAACCACTTTGAATATATCGCTTTTCAAAATCTCCTCCAAGTATGCTTTCTTTGAACAGCCAGCGGAAAGTGAGTTTAGCCCACTGTCGCGATCCTCTGCCATATGGCTTTTAAGCTGTCAAGTTTACAAATTAAAATGGATTTACACTACAACTTGCTCGAGTATTTCCAAATGCAACGTTTACTGAACTATTGAACATTGTCCTGGACACTTTGAGCTACCTGTTCCAGAATTGTCTGAACAAACACAGACACTGGTCCTAAGTCTTGACAAACATCTTCCTCTTCCACAACTACTTTACTCAGACCAGTGGGATCCGCCCTGGCGATTTTATTGCACTTTCTGTTTCGAACTTTTCCCATTATTTCCAGCAGGGTATACCTATTATACACGAAAAGTAACGGAATTAGTTGATAGTAAAATTCTCAAAGTCTCTCCTCATAATCACTGTCATTGTAAACTATTATTTCCAGATTGCTAGTTTTTGGACAGATTGGAATTACTGTATACACATCATTGTAATTAAAAGAACTTCAAAGCGTAGTTGACAGTTCTGACATTCCAAATTGTTAGTGCTGTTGACTGTTGCAGTGCATTAAAATTTGTCCAAAAACCTGCATCTATCGCTTTTAGCAAAAAAATACATGCTCAATTGATCAATGAAAACAGTAAGTATTTTATAAACTTATCACCTGCCTGTAATTACAATTAATTTCTTTTATATAGAGCTGACAATTAAATTTCTTTCACTCTTAAATTATTAAAAGTTTACAACTATTCTGTATTCTGTAACGTGCTTTTACATGTGCTTTGCTGCCGCGCCTTTCCTTTAGCTCTATGATGTCTATTGCTACTCTTCCCACCTTATTTACTACATATATATGATGAAATTAAGCAGGCAGATAAGTGACAGGCAGCGGTTGCTAAAACAGTTCATCGGTAGATAGATGGTGGTAGAGTAGAGAGAGGTGGTAGAGGTCCATGCTTTTCCGTCCACCCCTGTGCCTATGTGCCTCTTCTGTCTGTCCACCCCTGTCCCTCTACTTTTTTGCTTGTTGAATACGACAGCGTCATTATGCTTCGTCTTTGTTGGTTTCTTCGAAGACTTTCACAAATATACTTACATTGCATTGATGCGGATTAACTATTTTTTCAACAGTCATAAGAATTAAATCAGTAATGAAATATTTTTTATGCTGATGCATGAAAGTTAATTAATGAAATTTGTATTACGACCTGTTAAATCGTTAGAATTTTTTAAAGCATCTGGTGACTTTATTAGACTTTTACTCAAGAAATTAGTACATATGAATGCAACAATTTAACATTTTTTGCTTAAAGTAATATACTGTATTTATATAAGTGTACCCTTTAATATATGCATGGTAAAGGCAAATATTTAAATAATTTTAATATTTCCATTAAAAGTAGTCCTTGCATGCTTAAAGTTAAACATGTAAAATGGTTGGTTACTTTACTAATTAGTAGATGGAATCGAATAATAATGATGAAGCTACAATAGTCATAATTATAAATATACGTATTTAAAATACATACAACGATAAATTGTACGTTATATACTTATACTGACATAAAGAGGAATACCAGTGAGGAACTAGAAAATCATGCAGATGATCAAATAATTATTTTAAATACCGTGTAACACAAATAACAAAAGTAATACATAGTATCATAAACTATCACGCATTGTCTGTAAATGGTTGTATTATTATAAATATTTAAAACATAATTGTATGTGCTATTTATTATGAGGAAAACTAGTGCGGTTGTATTTTGTACAGTTACAACTTTTACAGTAAAACAAATCTGTCAAATCAACGTTGTATTACAAACAAATTAAAATTGTTGCATTATCGGGCACCGTCACTTTGATTATCAATTTTTTGCGCGCTTGTCGCTCCTGATGACGATCGGATATCCTCTGGCGAACCGAGTGAGCTTGCCACAAGTGGTTTTTTATCCTCTGCAATATCTACTTTGGGAGTACTGTCGCTCAGCTTGTGACCACAAGGACCGGTATCGCTGTCATGCTTGGCTGGACTGATTTCCACCTTTACATTTACAACTGGTTCCATCTCTTCTTCAGAGTCATCCGACCGATAAAAGAATCGCTTACGTTTTTGTTTAGTGCTAGTGGACGATCTGTTGCTGCTATTACCATTGGCTGTGTGGGAAATTGGGCTGCTACTGCTGCTGGTCTGACCACTGGTTAGATTTAAAGGACGTTTACTCCCGGAATTATTGCTCATATCTCTTTGCTTCATGCAAACATCTTCCTTGCTTAAAAGTTCTTTTAACTGCTCATGGGTCACCATGTGGTTCTCCAATTCTGCGCGGAAAAAGAATTTCAGGTGACACAAGGAGCAATCGTATGGACGAGTGTGTAATCCGTGCTCAATCATGTGCTGCTGAAGACCCGCTGCCGTTGTAAACACAGACGAGCACATGTAGCAGGTGAATGAAGAGCAGCCCTCAAACGTATGTTCAATCAAATGACATTGAAGCTTAAGCGGAGTATCAAAAGAAACTTGATTGCAAACGTAGCACTCGTGACTTGACCCTTCGTTCTTTAGGTGAACTACAACGTGTGCCTGGATTTCCTGTTCTGAGCCAAAACTCATTTGACATTTGATGCACTGATAAGTTTTCATGGAATTGTCTGGCGTCGTTGTAAGAGCAGAATTTGAGCTGGTTGGTCGACCATCCTCAGGAGTGGTTGTGGTTGTGGACGAAGGAGACTTTGTACTCAAGTCTGTTAGATTACCTACACTGGACGTAGCCCCTGTACCAACTGCCCCAGGCGGCATGAAGAATCTAGGAGGAAAGGGTAGAGCAAGGGATGTCTTCTTTTGGTAACAATCATCACAAATAAAAGGTTGCGGTTCCGTTGAGAACCCATTTCTTCCACCGGTAGGATCTGGCCTTTCTTCAGTTTTAAAGCAGAGGCAGCACTGAGCTTGTGTTCGGGGGATACTGCTTCCACTAGAAGAAGGGGATTTTGTGGGATTGAGCAGACTATTTGGTTTGAGGGGACTTGCCTCGTTATTACTTCCTGCATTACCGTCATCAAGTCTTGTGTGAAATTTGGAATGCATCTGAACTTCAATTTCAGTCATTAAGGTTTGCCTACAGATTATGCATGGAATGGGAAGTTGGGACGCTAAACTTTTTGAGTTATTTCCTGCGTTAGTACTGGATCCCACAGAGGATTCGGACGATGCTGATGACGACTGTGATTGGGACTGTGAGTGTTGTTTCATGTGCGAGTAGTATTGCTCTTCAGTAGAAATATTTTGTTTACAACCTGTGCATGTAGTTCCTGACACCACCTTGCAGTGCGTTAGCTTATGCTCGGCAAGGAGGGTTGCTGATGGGCACACCTCATCACAGATATTGCATTTGTGCTTACCACTTGCTACAACCTGGTGAGTTTTCATGTGATTTTCCAGATCCGTTCTACTTTTGCAGTTTTCATTGCAATAAGCACAACTCAAGCTCAGTGTGGTAGATGCATTTCCAGAGGATGAGTTTGTAGAGTTACCGTTTCCGGTGCCGCCGGGCTGATGGAGCTGATGGCTATGATTTTGATGAGCTGATTTGTGACTAGAATTGCTATTATGAGACAGCTTATTACTGCTTCCACTACTGCTAACCATGTTTCTATCTACTGAGCTAATTATAGAGCTGGCTTCAGACACGTTGCAATGAGTCTGTAATATGTGGTGAACTTGCTTACGATGCGCTGAGAGCTCAGCTTCACTCCCAATCACCTTGTCACAAATGTCGCATTTCAACTCTTTAGTGGCTTTATTTCCCGCCAACGATGAGCCATGTCCTGTGTTCTTTTTTCCAGACTTTGGATTCATAGAGGAGGAACGCGAGCCACTGCTGCCGCCGTGAATATTGTGGTCGGTAGTGGACGAAGTGCCATTGACCACCGAGGAGTGATGGGTCTCCATGTGTTTGTCCAACAAAAATTCCACGTGGAATGCGGCATCACACATTTTGCAGGTAAATTGCTTTTGATGGGTGCTTAGATGAAACTGGAGGTCTAATTCTGTGGGGAACGACGAATTACACAGGAGACAACGATAGGGTGCCAGCTTTCTTAAATGAACCATTTTCACATGGACCTACAATTCAGAAAAAAATGAAACATTTTAAAATCCCGTTTTCAGCTGAATTGAATTACCGATGAAGATTGTAATTTGGTAAACAGCAACTACTTTCACCCACTGCAAAGGAGAACGGGTGCTCCAACAAGTGACATGATGGGATTAATGTTGTTATTGTTAGTGGAGTGTGCTGCTACCACGGCTGCCGCAGCCGCTGCAGCAGCAGCAGCCACGGAACTGGATCGCATTTCAGACATGGAGATGGAGGTAGAAGTTGCACAACCAGTACCAGTAGTTATACTTAAACTGCCACCGCTGCTGCTACTCCTACTATGATTGTGAAGAACATCATGATGATCGTCTTCACGCTTTAGCTTTTTCGCTGAGGATCCTGTGCTGCTAGTGCCGTGATGATGGTGATGATGATGATGATGATGTGACAAACCACCAACACCACTACTTGTACTAGAGGACGGTAACTCGACGGAAGAGGAAGATTTACTCTTTTTGCTCAAGTCGGTAGGCTTAATTTGGAGTGGTTCTGGAGAACACACCTGTTGAACAAGTTGGAAGGAAAAAGAACAAGAGACGTTAGTACAGGCTTGCTTGCTGCTTATAGCCACAGATTTTTGGGCACTCGTACATGCAAAACAGAGAGCTGCTTTTACAGTTGCTCTCAGTATGGGGCGAAGTGAGACAAGAAGAGAATCTTCAATAAAACTCTTTTTTTTAACTTCCCACCCTGTCCCTCCAATATTAAAACATATACTTACCGGCAATTTACTTCGATGCTGTCCATTGTCAGCGTGAAACAGGACAAAATGTTCGGCATACAAAGCACTATTGGGAAAAGCAATGGCACAAGGTGCACAAAACGCATTTTCTTTAGCTTTGGCCTGCAGGTATCCACTCAGACTATGTGTAGTTACGGCATGTTTGTGAAGAGAACTCAGAGTGGGGAATTTCATGGTACAGAACGTGCATGGGAATCCATTCGGAGATGTAATGCTGTCAGGAGACGCGAAACCGGAAGGCGTTGGGATCGGTGAAAGGTGATGTTGCGGACTTTCTCCCAGATCTCCGTTTAGCAAGGAACCTAAACAAGAGAAGCGGGGCAAAGAATGACAAAATGTAATTGATCATAAAACAGTGAAAAAGCAACGTTTGTTTACGTTTGTTTATCACAATGTTGTTTTCGTTGCGGTCGGGGGCTATTTCAGAAACAGTATTTCTTAGAAATGACTCTATGCAGAAAAGCTTTGACTATATGTACTTGCTATATACTTACCATGAAATGCTTGCACATGAAGTTGAAGTGCCTCCATTGAAGTGAAAGAATCTTTCGTACAGTATATGCAGGCCAGCTTGGGCATGTGAAAGGGTAACTGCATGTGAGCATGGGGATTGAATGTGTTTTGCTGATGATGAAGATGATGATCAATGGACTCTCCAGAGCTTATCCTGGTAGTTTTGGTTGATGGGGAGGATGAGGGTGTTTTAGGAGATGCAGAGAATCGCTTTAGGCTGATTATATCTGGCTTCTCTGGCGTGGTTGAGCTGATCGGTCGGTGGTTTTGGAGAACATGGGTCTAAAAACAATACCAATGTTTATTACGTAATGATAATGTCGCTGTACAATGAAAAAATTAGAAAGGTTTTCATGTTTAAAGTGCGCATTGTGTAGAATGTGGACTGCACTGGGTTAAATACGTATGTATCATCATTGTATTTTATTTACCTGGAGATCTTCCCCTGTGTGAAAAGTTCCGTTGCATTGCAAACATCTGAATGCACCAGGACTTGGGGTACTGTGAACCGACTCCTTTTTGTGATTCTGCATATGAGATGTCAGCGCCGCGGCAGTGTTGTAGCCCCGATTGCAAACCACACATTGGTAAGGCTTTTGATGGTCGTGAGTTTTCAAATGAATTTTGAGATGATCGCTACAAAAAAAATGGACAGAAAAGCTGTATATTTATCGTTATGTTTGCAAATTACTGATTTGCTTTGCCCTTTGTTGTGCTCTTATTTTACAGTACGGTTCAGAGTACTCTTGTGGTATATATTAATGAAATTGTGTCGACGAATACTATTGTACACAAAAGCGGAAAACACTAACCTTCTGGAGAAAGCTGACTCGCAGTGCTGACACCGGTACTTCTTATCACCCGTATGCAGCTTGACATGACGGTCACGACTCCGTTTGTGCTTGAAGAGCCGCTGACAAAAGTCACACTTGAACGGCATCTGGTCGCTGTGACTCTGTTGGTGGGTGATGATGTTGTGTTTGAAATGGAGAAAGAGAGAAAAGAGATAATCAAATTACTTAATTATAAAACCCCTTCCAGCTTCTCACTTTATTTTCTCAGATCCACACAAGCATCCCTACTGCCACGAAAACATCTTGTTCTATTATGCTCTTCTAGTCTAGTCACATATCATGAAATTTCACTCTTTCTTGGTTCACACCCTTGAGCAGTTGTGCTTTTATAACCGAGTACGGAAGTAGGATGTGTTGTTGTAGCATACAAGTGTATATATGTATTTGGATCACGCTAGTAATAAAGCTAATTCAGCAAAATATTTTCTTGTCCAAGTGTCAACTTTCACGCTCATCATCACCATCAGTCATGATGATCATCTTATTTTATGTAGCATCTTACCCAACTGCATTTGTGTTTCAGTGTCTGCTCTGTTCATAACTCCGTGAATTACTCACTGCCAAAAATTTTTTGTTTTTTTTCTTCTCTCTGGACAACTCCAGAATTTTGTTTCATTTTCATGACATGATCAACTTCAAGTTCCACATTTGTATTCGTACTGATCCTTTTGATTATCGAGACAAGGCAACTTCAAGAGAGAAAAAATGAACTTTTACAGGGTTTACGATAATAATACCTAAAAATCCCTCATGACAAATATATAAAATTTAGTCTTTACACTCCTCCGCAGCAACCCAAATTATCTTCCCTGACTCGATAATCAAAAGGATATGCTTCTGGTAACGGGTTTGTCACAGTGTGTACTACTGTTATTATAACACATTCTCGTCACTAGTTGTGTCAGCCAACACTAAGTTAACCCGTGTCATAAAACTTTTTATGATAAATACACAAGAATTTCCAAAGTAGTAGCGCTCTGAGCTATCGCTCATTTTTTACTTAACTCCAAAAAGCCCGAATCACAATGAATTTCTTTCTTTTTCTATTTCCTTTTTATCTCTTTTAGGCAAATGTGTGCCCTTCTTTTACAAAATGTTTACAAAAGATTTTATATATTTTTGTTTGCGGCAAGCAGGCCAGTCCATGTCACAACGAAAATATCTCGAGTGACTTTAACGAGTGATAATATTTTATGATCATGATAATGATGAAGAGAATGGAGGGACATGATGAGTAATACGCTTTCAAAAGTAAACTAAAAGAGACAAAAGGAAAGAGAACAACGCGCCTGATAATAGTAAGGTATTAGAGTGAAAGAAATAGAGAGAGGGGACCAAGACCTAATTTATTTTTTTGGAAAATCTTCTTCTATCTCATATATATAGTAAGTCTACAAACCATTTGATCGGTCTGTTAATAGTCGTCTCCAATTCTGAATACCCAGAACTTTTGATGGACACAACGCGAACACGAATATTAGGCATATATTTACATATTTAAATGGGATTAAAACCTTTTAGAATTTTCTGTCAACCGAGGACATATTAAGATAACGCGGAGTTTACTTTGAGAGCATAAAAAAAGTTATGAATACTGCTACAGCAAAGCTATACGATCTGTTTTTCTGACGACGACTACGATCCTTCAGTCGTTGAGGGTGTCCTCGTAAAAAATTGGGTGTAGCTGAGATATTGTTTAGTGTAAAATGAAAATCACACGTCACGCCAAAAAAGAAGAACTACAAACGTCGCACACACACACACACAAACACAGCCTGTGTCATGCTATTTATATCGGATTATCTCTTAATCAGACTACGATTTGACTTTGACTGGCCTTTTTTGACGGAGAATATTCAATGTAAATTTGTTGTATTGATGCCGTGAAGAGAATATTAGAAATATGAGACTTTTACCTCACGATCAAACATGTTTTTTCTCTCAGATTTTGTGCTAGTTTAATGAATGCAGTGATGTACGCACGTTTTTTCGTGGAATCTAAGTGATGGATAGTTTTACTACAATTACAGTTTTAAAAAGGGACAGAGAATCATCGTTTCAACGTACCTGTTCGTGCTTTTTGAGGTAAGAAAGTCGTGGGAATGCTTTTTCGCAGAACTGGCAAGCGTAAGGTGTGGAATCAGTGGGGCCAATAGTAAAGCTTATCTCTGGGTCATTCCCGTCCGTGGCTACACTGTTCGGTGTCTCACAAGAACTCGGCGACAACGAGTTACCGTCTTCGTCCGCCGTCTCAGAATTCCACGATAGGCTCGGCTCTGTCCCCAACGTGTCTATACATTTACATGGGAGAGAAAAAAAATCAATTTNATCAATTTGTTAGCCATTTATGTTTTACGAACCTTATTGACAAAGACTAGTAGTGTGTCTCGGATTTATGCATTGACAAAAGACGTAAACTTAATTGAACATTAATATATGCACATTTCTGTGGTGCCTCTGTGTGTGATTGTGGACATATGTATTAAATATATTCAATAATATAAACTACTATTGGATTTATAAATTTACAAGTTTCACCTGATATTTCCTTTGTAGCTTGTATTTTTTCAATTAGTAGCTCCAATTTGCTACTGTTTCCTTTGAACAACATAGTTTGTCTTGGTTCATTACTACTTGTTTTCCAAAATAAATATTGCTCACGATGAAAACACAACCAATTTTAACTACTCTAAATATCATTAGCGCTTAATTATTCACAGTCTCACGTTGATATACAACATTCTAAGTTAAAATCACAAGAAAATGTCTTAGTATTATTGTATTATTAGTATACATGATGTGGTTATTCTTCACGTAAACATCACTAGGCGCAATGCACGTCAAAGCTTTGGTAGTAATATCACGAAGCCCCAGTACTTGGTAAATGATCTTCCTTTCTGAGACAAATTATCAGAGCAACACAATATCGTCCCGGCATTTCATTAACTAAGTTAATGTCATCTTTCTTCCCATCTCAAACCAAACAATTAACAATTTACGAAAAAATTAAGACATTGCCGGACGCCTATATATTAAGTCATTATCCAAGTTGCATTGACAAGAAGCCGATCGTCTTCATCACACACGCACACACACACACACCATTACTCATTCACAAAACACCTCTCAATACTACAATCAGTTTCACAATGTAAAGTTCCGCTACTGATAGGAGACATCATCCTCCCTAGCTGACCAACAACAACAACTGTTGACCCAGTGGTCCTAATTAGCAAGTCATTTACGACAAACTAATGAATTATTTTGCAGAAACTAATCACTGACGAGGAACCAGAGCTGCTGCTGCCGTGCGTATCTCTACTAATGAATTTGTCACCTTACTGCCTCCTCTCATCCTCGCTCACCGTCATCAACAAAATATCACACCATCTCATCACAAACCTGTTTTTGTCCCGTATTCACACAAACTATACAACTACCCCAATGAAGACGCACATGGAACATTACTGTCCACATCAGCGTTGTCGACAATAATGATGATCAGATGAAAATGGTAAGGAAGGTCACTACCAAGAAAATTCCAAAGTGTACCGTACACATGAGACCAACTTCTTGTGTGTCATGCCACGACCAAGACCCAACAAGGACTAAACGGCTAATCCACAAGGGACCATGTCCTTAACTCAAGCACAAGATGAGCTGTGAGTCCTTCACATCATCACCACCACACACCACACCATCATACAGTGAGACAGCCAAGTAGCAGAGCGGTAGCTCTGCGTTTTACTCTCTTCTCTCGCCCTGCTGCATTGTTGAATTTGCTGACGCTGTGTGACTCGCTTTGCGAGCAAAAGGGAAAAATAAGGGATGAAAGATGAATTGTACGTTTGTACGTTTACTTGTGTGTTTGTACTATGCACAACGAGCAAGCATCCCTTTGCTCTGCCATTACTCCACCATTGCTACTGCTGCTCTACAAGTTAGAGAGAAGAGCTCTCTGACTACTGGAGGTCTTAATGATAACAATGCACTGTGTGTACGTAATAATAATACCACTGGGTACGGCAATCACCACGAAAAGTAAAAAGTCGCTTTTACTCTTGCTGCTTGCTGAGCTCAGCTCAAACTGTCGTGCTGCTGGTGTAGAAACTGCGGTGGTGGTGGTGCTGTTTGTTGTTTGTGTCGAAGTCATCTCATCGTGGTTATTACAGTCAGTAGTAGTAGTAGTGGTAGTAGTAGTAGGCACAAATGCACGAATATTATAAGGAGGAGAGGAGAGTAAGTGAAACGCCTTGTGCTCCTTAATCTTCTCTCTGGTGTAATAAAAATAAAGATATCGTCTCGTACAAAACACTCTTGCCATGCCAGGCAATGTTACTATATACCTGTGTACCAACTTTGTGAATTGTTCTTCTTAAGAAAAAGAAGTGATGCAGTATTGTTGATAATATGCTTATGTGTGTGCTGGAGAAACAAAAAATGAGTAAGCGCATATGTATATATTGTTGTGGATGTCGTTGTAAAAGGGAGTATTGCAACGTTGCACTACAACAATGAAAAACTCTCTGCTGGGATTTATCTCTGGACTTTTCTCTGAAGACCCTCCACAAGGAAAAATAGGCATCAATGTGGAATACAATGAAATGATTGTCCCTTACATAAAGAGACTTTGTAAACGCAAACGGATATTTAGCTTTTTGTGCCTATAGTAGACAGCAGTAAGTCTGTCGGAGTTTTCTTTAGAAAGACACCCACTACTACAACCGCCGCTCTCTGCATCTAACAATAACAATAAAAGTAACTTTAGCCAACCACTAGAAAATTTTCTTTTGTTTGTATCTATCTAACAGCCACAAATATAATTGTAATTGTACAGACACGACAGAATCGAGTACTTACTTTCATTCCCAATTCACACACTATTTGTACAAACAGAGAATTAGAGGAAGGGATTGACGATCTACTGAAAATAACATCATGAGATGAGATCTTCGCTAGACACAATGAAAAAGTGAAAAAGTCACAAAGCTACCACAAGCTTTTAAAAATGGAATGAGGATAAAATACAGAAATCAAAATAGAGTTTATCATCAAGATCACTTGCGTTTTGAGCGCATCTCTAGATATGTAAATGCCTAAATGGTTCGAAAATACCAGGACCAACAAAACTAGCGTTATAGCTCAACATAACCAAAACCATCATCACCACAAGCACCAGTGAATTTGGCTGTTTTGAGATCCCAAGAGGAACTTAAGCTAAAAATGTAGAGAAGCTTGTTTATATATTACGTGTCAAATGCGTACGTAAATCCAGATCCAGGACTAACACTGTCATACATTTTTATCATCTCCTTGTCAAATATCCATTTAGCACAGCGTGGATTAGCAAAACGAAATGCCCACAATCGTCATCATTCATACTGTTGGCTGGGTGGAATACATGTCGTAGTAAAGGGGGTTTTCAAATGCAGTTAAAGTACTAGAACCACTTGACTCTCATGATCATCCACCTTCAGCTGTAACCAGAGTACGAAGAGTTGTACCACTGGTAATCCTTTACTTTTTCACAATACCGTCCAATCCTATAGAAAAACAAGTCTTTTTTCAGCCTGTCGTACATGCACGTAAATCGGCGTGCATGTAACAATCACCCTTACCTCCTGCGGCATGCTCATCTTTCCATGATTCCATGGCTCAGTCTTTTCGTTTTTCAACTATATCATTGCCAGTGTGGTGCGGTGTGTATGTCTCTCTCTCTCTTTTCATTTTCCACTTAAACATCAGCTCCAATAAGATGATATTCACTATTCACATGAAATCCTCATTTTCTAAATTTTACTCTTTTGTCTGTCACCATATTATTTTTTTAATGTGAATCCAGGAAAAATGAATTCTCAAAAATCAGGGCAGTAATACACTCTGTTGTATTTCTCGCACTACTTTTACAAGATGTGACCGCCAGCTGTGCTAAATTAATTATGGTAAGTAAATACGGAGTTATTATGAAGCGAAAAACATTTTTTTTTGTTTAACTGGAACAAGAGTCCCTTGACTTTTTGTCCGAAATAGTCGGCGCGTTATCACTCTTATTATGATCGTCTTCATCCCAACCCCAATCTACTTTATATCCTTATAGGTATATAATGCAGCCTGCAGCACGAAAAACATTTTTTTTGTTTAACTGGAACAAGAGTCCCTTGACTTTTTGTCCGAAATAGTCGGCGCGTTATCACTCTTATTATGATCGTCTTCATCCCAACCCCAATCTACTTTACATCCTTATAGGTATATAATGCAGCCTGCAGCAAACGAAACAAAACTGGTAACAAACAGCGAAATGATCGTGTAGGTCATAGGACTACGGTAGGAAGTTTTTTTGCTAATGGGTTTGGTGCAATGCATCCGCTGGCTTGCTGCGCACTCAACCTGAACTCGTAAAAGATGCAAAAATGCAATGAATAATAATGAAGAGCAGCTCATGCAAATAAAAAGATTTTTGACTCTCAATTGATAAGTTTAATGACTCGATTCCCATCGCACTCCAGCAACCACATAAATTTTACTGCATACTTATTAACTCGAGCTATTTTCGGTAATCTATACTCATATAAATGGGTGGCAAATGATGGGTACATGTACGGAATTGGTGGCAAGAAGGTTTTTTTTTCATTTAGCAGGTCACCGCGTCACTTTTTTTATTCTTAGCAATATCAGCATAATACTGGGATAGGTAATAGGTACACCCTTTGCAGTTCAAAACAATCAATTGATACGACACACGAGAATCGAAAAAAATGCTACCATTATGACTCCCATAAGCCGTATAATATTATACGAGTCTAGACGTAATTTAATATTGACTGTTTTACAGGCTTTTTGCATTCATTGAGCATCATGATGATGATGATGCAACCGATAAAGTATTGAATTTCCATTTAAAAAGCGACGCAAATTGAAAAATGCGAAGAAAGAAAATGCGAGCAAGGTGATCACGTCATGATTTTTAAGAGATTATATATAACTTAAACCCTCTGCCTCTCTCTCTCTCTGTATATAAATATATATCTCTTTGCTGAAGACGATGGGCAAAATATTAGGAAGAGTATCGGTAAAGGATATTATGACAGTAAAGTAAGGTCAAACTTGTCAGGAAAAATATTTTTTTCGTATTTGCTGTTTAGTAGATTTAGATGCCTAATTAAATTCACATTTTATGAGCAACAAGCGCAATATATTACGGAGCTATCAAACAAGGAAATGTATTGATTTTGTTTTGAATGCAGAATTGCAGAGGCAGTTTCACAGCAAATGTCTCTGCAGTAGTATGCACAAAGTATCACATACAATCCTACAAGTTGCATAGACGTGACAATAATGTGACCAGATAAGCATGAAAAAACGGTTTTCAAACCGAGCATATAGGTATGCATGTGTAGAATGTGTGTAGTTTGAGGACAATTTCAAATGCCATTTGGGAAAACCACAAAACTGTTATTAGCCTGCCTGCCTGCTAGTCTAACTTGCTGACTTTCTTGACGATGATGATCTGTGTTGCAAGAAGGATGATGCCACTACTGTGTGTGTGTAGAGGGTTAACACCGTTGTCATTTGGTACGGACGTAAGGATGTAAGGCTGAACTACTCGCATGTTATAAAAGAAGGCGATAGACCAGAAACTTGCTTAAGTGTCAAAACAAGAGTATTTCTCGCATTACCCCATCTCCGAACTGAGCCCATTTTCAGGAGACCTTGATGACACGGGCCGACCTAATTTTCACAAAAAATTGTAAATTTGTCACTCTGATGAGATTTTCTTGGTTTCTATATCCTCAAGGGAGAGCATTATGGTATACTTGTGTGTGTGTACACGGTGTAGTGCTATTTGTCAATGTGGATAATTGTGTTGAAACCGCAGGAAGGAAAAGGTTTCAGAAGAAATTTGACTTTCATATTATTATTCTCATCTCATATAGGTTGATTTGTGAGGGAAGAAGAAGGAGCATTAAAAATGCGACAAAGGTGATGATGGACACTTATTTTGGTTTTTGTCATGATTCACGACAACGACTGCAATGACGACCCTGTGGTGACTGACGAAAAATGCACCAGCTAGTTTATAGAAGAGGGACATGGTAAAATATGACGTGCAGCAGAGCGTTGTTATGATTGCGACGATGCAGCAGCAGTAGTGGTGATGATCACCATGTCGTGTCGAGTATACTCCCACGGAAATAAGGAGAGGAGTTCTCCCATTCATTTACCACCGTCATTATAACAGATTAAAATGTACAAAACCAAATTTGCAATGCGTGTCCCATGGCCCATAGTAGTACGCAAATGAGTGGAGATGAGTGCCAGTTGCCACACACATAACTACACAGGTTCGTATGTATACACAGGGATCTAAAAGTGGAATGGGAAATTTTGGGGGACACGGACACGGTAATGCAATGATGAAGGGATTGGCGTTTTATGAATTTATGGCTGAACGCTATAATAATGCTGTCTCCTCTCTTTTTTTACAATAAAGTAAATAAAATTTTACTCTTCTGACTTTTTGGCATTGATTGAATTGAATATTATATTACTACTATTATCTTTTATTATTAGGGTAGCAGGTAAAGCACACAGACGCACACACACACACAGACATTCATTCATAATTGATCAAATTATCAACTTGACTGAGAGGAGTGCTGTTGTTGCTGATGATGAAGAGCGAAAACCTAAGTCTATTACAATGGCAATCGCATATCCACGAAACAGACAGTTTGAACAACCGGAATTATCATCTTTTATATGCAGACAAATCAATATTCATGCAAGTTAACCACGAAACAACCTGTGTGTCAATTTGACATTGAAAAGCCACATGAATTGTCAAGTTCGCCTGTGTGACGTTTGTTCTACACTACGCTGCTGTTTACGGCTCAACCTGAAACTCCAACTACTAGTCTGCTTGTTGCTTTGCTCAGCACGCTTGCTGGACTGGAATATTGCAGAACATTTTGAGTGTGAGATAGCGCAACAAACCACAGTAGCCAAATGGTAGCAGCACCAAAAGCACCATCACCATCGAAAGCATAACCAATAATAAAAAATCGTTTTGATCACAAGTTTGACGTTGTTGTCCTTTCATCTATGATGATGTACGGACAAAACATCAGGAAAATAAGTTACACATTAGATCACTGGGAATAAGGACAAATGCTGTGAATAAGGTTTATCCCATCGGGATATTCCCGGTAATAGTTATTCTTATTCTTTTGGGAATAGCTGTGCATACACATCCAGGAAAATAAGTTACACATTAGATCGCACCTGAGCAATCATATCATCGTCATCATCATCATCCTGCTACACTGTGTCGTGCACACCGTGCAAAAGGTCTTATTATTATACAGAGAAAAAAATAGAATGGGAAACAAAACACAGAACCCGCTGGCTCATGGGAGCAAAAAGCGAGGATGGTGATGATGATGATGAGTAAAAAGAAAGGAATAAAAGTTAACGTTTTTCTCATTGAACGGGTGAATATTATGCACACTAATAGAATGTACCTTTTTTAGAAAATAAAAACCAGGATGTTCAAACAACGCTGCCTAGACAGAGGGAGAGGGGGTTTTTATATGTAGTATGAAAGTTGCAGGCAGGTGGTCATTGTTGTACATTGCGACCAACATTATTATCGTCATTATAATAATAATAATCATTTTTGTATTGCCACACATTTTACCACCACCAAAGCAGAAAGAGAACGGGAGAAAGAAAGATGAATGTATTTATAATTTAAATTTTTTTTCTCTACAGAGCAGCCATCCAGTCCAGTAGCAGAAGGAACATTGCATTGGCGCGGTAATATATTATGGTGAAGTATATTAGAGCGTGCGTTATTGAATGGAAAAAACTGGTGACGATAATGATGCTGAGGTGACCCTCAAAATGGAACAAATACATGTCCTTCACCAACAATAAACAACACAATAACAAAAAACAGCTAAATACAAAACGGTTACTTTTTGTCAGTGTGGGTTCGATTCAGTTTAGTAGTATTTATGTATTATCATTGCCAACATCAATTTAACTTGAAATGTTAAATAAAATTTGATTTTAACTTTATCTTTATGTTGCATTTTGTGATCATGTATACGTATTATGTCGTGTTCTACTCTTCCTTTCTCTCTCTCTCTCTCTCTCTCTGCATGACAGAAAAAGAGAACAGGACGAACTCTCTCTGGGACAGACGGAGAGACAAAAAAACTCCTGTAGAGTGAAGTGCGGAAATGCCATTTTAACTCATTTATTTCTTTTTTCCCAGCATTGCAACGGAAGAAGAATCACCAGGTCTATTTTTGGTGCGATATGCCTTGGGGTGGCACAGTCACAATTTTTTGGCTTATTCAATCAATATAATGTAAAGACTGCCTGCTACTTTTGTATGATGTATACACGTACACGTACATATCTAAGTATTTATCTACCTGTCGGATCTTCCCTCAAAAACGCGCTCTCGTGACAAACTCCAGCAAGGGCAAATAGCATTATGTAATGTACGACAAAGACTACAATGACGCAAATATTGTGATCTGTTGTAGCATCTTGTACCTGCAACAACCCTGAACTTAACATGAATTTAATCCAGTTCACGGGAATATGAATTGTTAAAACTTAAACACATACTTATTAGAATATAATTATAACTTAAAGTTATGAGGGATTTTAATTCTTTTATCATGTACAATTTTTTTAGTATTCTATTATAAAAATAAATATTGTAAATAACAGTTGCTAAATATGTTTGGATCAATGCCTATTTAAATCCGTTCAGTTTCTCAGCACCACGAACCAAACGCAAACTGTAATCATGTGGAAAATTAGTTGGAAAGCTGACCGTTTCCTTAAGTCGCACACAGTTGCTGAGAGGTAGTTTTACAAACTTTTTGTGTAAGTAAATACATTACTGCGGTACTATAAATAAGTACACAATTATATTTCTCTCTCATCTTGTGGGCTTTCATATATAAAATTCACGAATAATTTAGCACTGACATTTTTTCGCCGTTTTTTACCAAAAGAACCTCAAGAATCTTTGTCATTCCTTTTTTTCTAAATCGCCAACCATCTCGTCACGCTCCTTAAACCAAACCAATGACCAAAGGACATTGAATTTATATTCAATGAGGATAGCGACACGTCCACCCACAACTTAAGTACCGATACAAAGACAGCTTTTGTGTAACAAAAAAAACACAAAGACAACGACGCTCTAATAACAATTCGCTTATCGCACCATCATCATCATCACCACCATCGTCTCAAATACTTACCATGGCTCTACTTTGTAAACCCACCAAAAATAACCATTTCTACTTAAACTACAAAATCGTCATACTTGATATATATTATTTCCCTTTAAAGAAATTACATATATTTTTACACCGCGGCAAGTGTTAAGATGACACGTACATGCACACTGCTTGCTTTGCTTTTACCAGGTCTGGCCTGTCGTACGGGCATGACTATCATTATCAAAAACAAGCAAAGTTTTGTACAAAAAAAGGAACATGATGACGACGAAGATGATGATGATGATGATGATGATCAACTCACTAACAAGTATGTATAAACAAATTTCAAAACTAAACACTTCTCACCAGTTTTTTTCAATTCATGCTAGTTTCGTTGATAAAAGATTATGTGTAGGTAGGTAGGTACGTATAAAGTACAAGCATTGCAGTAAAACAGCCAGTTGATCTACGCTGTCAACAAGAACTCGTGTATTTTTTGTAGCAAGTCTTGTTTAGACATATTAAAGTTGATAGGTAGGTATTATACACAGCACACATTTTTTTCTATCATTTTCTTCCGCTTCTCTCTCCTACAGTTTTATCTACAGTTGATGATAAGAAATCGTCATTGGACAAGTTGTCACATCGTCTCACGTCGCCTCGTCTTCTTGTGTGTGAATTGAATGAATGCTGTCGAATTTTTTTGTCGTACTTGCGTGTGAGGTGTGTACTTTTATACTTAGTAAAACCAATAATCGGTTTTTTCTTGCCTTTCTCATCATCATCACCACCACCACTAGCACCGCACACTGCCGTCATTTTTTTCTTTTGTATTTATCGACACTTTTTTGAAATCTTTAATAATAATGGAGCGGACAATGGCCGGTGTTTTTCATTGAGAAAAAATTTGTAATATCACGCGCATTTTGTAACTGATGCTGCTAGAAGAGGATGTGACTTACAAAAGTAGCTTTTTTATAGAAAAATG
>JAHZNB010003468.1:0-16396 GCA_027744295.1 Callyntrura guangdongensis
TGGTTTGACTCTAGTATGGCTTACAAAACCATTTCCGGTACTAGTATGGCTACCCCTCACGTTGCTGGTTTGGCGGCACTCCTCTTTTCGGCCCATCCGGACGCCACATCTGATCAGGTAAAAAATGCGATTACTAGTAGTTGCAAAACGTCCAATCTTGGTAGTGCCACGACTTGTGGCAGAACCCCTTCGTCCATATTTCCAAACAATATGTACGGCAAAGGCAGAATTGACTGTGTGGCAGCTATGAAAGCCCTGGATACTACTATGGCATCAGCTACTAAAAAGAAAGCGAGCCGGACGAAATTTAGTGCTATTTAACAGTTTATATTTAACAAAGGCTCACTATGATAGGTTTCGAGAGTGTCATCAATGCATTATATCAACCGTCCAATTAATTATGAAAATAAACCGGAATCTGCCGATAACACACTTTGAAATATTTTTTTCTTCACACAAAGCGTCAAAAGTATTTCTCTTTATTATTAAAAATTAAAAATCATCATCATCATCATTTTAAGTAATAATTGAATTACAATAAGTAGCAGTAATAATAATAAAACGACAATAATAATTATTCCTGGGAACTTAACTGCGCTCTATATATTTAAGAAAAACAATTACAAACGCTCACAAAAAATTACACACAAACGATTGCTTTTCACACCAGTAAAATAATACGCAAAGTATATATTAATGTTTTCATCATCGTTCTCACCATTTTCATTCGTTTATACCATTTTTTTTCTCACCTCCAACGAAACATGTCAAACAACAAGAAAAAAATTAACTTTAAAACAAAGTGGCAACAATAAAAATCTGTACTGATCTTTTAAAACAAGCGAGCATGCGTGTATATGAGCTTGCGCTACTAGTACAATTTGCTCAGCAATAAAATAATTGAACTGGAAAATTAAAGACTGATAGAGCGGCAAAATTAAAAAAGGAGAAACAAAAAATCGGGTAGTACATTTTTTCATCAAATTACATAATTACTTGCAATGATACAAAAGTTTAACAATTTTAAAGCTACAATGTAACCAAAAATAAAAATAAACGAATTTCATTTTCTTTTAATTATAAAAAACAACATGCCACATATTATGCCAACGGCATACTTTTCCTTCGCTATTCATTGCCATAATAATTATAATTAAGAATAATATTTGACAAGAATTTAAATATATTATGACGATTTGAGAAGATGACAATAATAATAAGACTGATACAAAGAAGAAGACTGTTTTGCTGGAATCTACATGATTGCTCCTATCATACTAGCACATTGAATTTAACAGCCACAACTTATATTTATATCTAAACATGAGTACTAAGAATACTAATAATCGTAATAATGTAGTATTTAATAATAACAAGTAAAATTCGTATTTACGGTTGTATCTAATAGCAGAATAGTTGATAAATACCTACACACACCGAGATTTCATTTTGTTTTGTTGTTTGTGATGATGACAGAATCACTTTCCTGTACACGGTATAGACGATGAGATAATTGGAATAGCACTAATTAGAATTAATAATAACTAACTACAAATTTCATCGACAGTTATTAAAGGGCGGTACACAAAATTCCAGCGCCAATGTTGGCATCCTCACATTCTGCTAGCAAAAAATATCAACCCGAAAACGGTAAAATGTAGTTAAACTAATTGTTAATTAAAAAAAATAGTATTTCCAAAGCGAGCGATGGAAAAATAATTCGGAAAATATAATTTTTGTACGATTTTCTTCCTTCTTGAAAAATAGAAATGAAGTCAACCCGAAATAAATTGTCAAATTTTTTAAAACCCACTTATCTAATCAGCATAAAAAGGATAATAATTCCCGCAATCCTCGCAAATTTTTTAAACTACAACGTTCGAAATTACAAACCGCCCTTTTCACACTGACAATAATATATAGTAAGAATAACATTTAAAGTTTCAAAGTTGCAAATTTTTCTCTTCAACTACATATTTAATAGCGTACACTGTACACGTCCATCCTGCACGTCAAAAAAGTACCAATCACTCAGCAATCCAAAGAGATTTTTTTTTTGTTTTTAAAAACAACTTTGTAGTTTATAGGAATATTTTTTACATGTTATTAATGACACATTTAATAATATTTTAAATACTTTATACTTTTTTCCTTGTTCCTGTTTCAAACATTCGCGGTTTAAATTTTTTTAATTCCTTTTCGATCTTCGATTTCCTGGTTAGGGAACACAATGTACATCTTGTGGACACATAGCATTTATATATTTATACTTTTTTTATACTTTTTACATGTAACATACATATACCTCACGGCAAAAAAAGAAGAGTAGTTTTTTACAACAGAGAGATTTCTAATCTTCTTAATGTTGCTAAGAATTTACACAGACGCGTTACCTTTTTGACATTTATAGTTTTTACACGTGTACACATCCCTAAAGTACCTAGACTTTTATGTAATTATGATAACGGTACATTTACAAATAGATTTACAGTTACGTTGACGACGACGATAATACGGATCGAAAGAGAAATATTTTTATAGGTTTTTTTTTGTATTTCACATGGATATTTTTTGTCACATAAAATATTATACTGCACTGGATGTGCAACTTGGATTTACATGATATATGCATTCAAAAATTTATGAGTAGTATCCGTTTATTTTTTATGTATACAGCGTGTACATTTTGTATTTATCTTTTAATGATGATAGTTATAATATGTATCAATTGGTTGGATTGGATTGAAGACGACGACACTGCTTTGCTGCTGAAGACGAGGACACGACGACGACTATGATGATGTTGGCGATGAGTTTGTTTTTAAACGTAAGACGGATACATAGCACAAATATGGGAGTGGTGGTGACGGGGACGACAAACGAAAAAAAAGAGAAGGATGATGCGAGATGGAAGATTGCAAGAGGGTGGGAGGGATCATGGAGGACGCTTTAGGGGGAATGAATGATGTTTGTTTTATATACACGCAGGTACAAGTACATTTATGGTAATTAAATAATGCGCTTACGGGTACTAAACTTATGGCTTAAGGTTAATCAAACCAATTTTTAGATGGTGTTGTGTTGGAAGTTTTGTTTTTGTGAAATGGGTGCTGATACGATGTTGACATATCAAGGTGTGATGATGACAGGTTTCTGGCCAATTGTTCTTGTCTTTGTTTTAAAGTTGTAAAATAAACAGGGTTAGGTGAATCAAGATAACGACTTGCAAGAAAGTCCGAGTGTTTCTTTCCTTCTTTAACAAGTCAACGTTGTTGTTACCTGGTTATGGCGGAGTTTTCATTGGATGTTTTATGGGCGTGTGTGTGTGTGTGTGTGTGTCGCGTGTGTAGAATGAAATGAACGATTTGTTGTGAGATACTGGTTAATGAAAAAATGTTTTGAATTTCGAAACTTTGTTGGGATGCAATTTTTGGAGGCTAAACTGATGATTTTAACAATAGTAATTGGTATAGTAACAACATTATATTAAATAATTAAGGATACTGATAAAAAAATATAGAAAGAGCCTGGATGAACAACATTAGGACAACGACAACACATCCTGACACAACAGGAGGATGATGACAGGGAAATTGAATTTGGAAACAATTTTTTTTGGATTTTTATCTTGTCTCCAGCTGTATTACGTTTAGAACCAGCATATATACCAGTTATACTACTGTCGTGATGACGTTACCATGTAAAGTTAGTGTTCTTAAAAATATTAGTAAATGTTTCTAACTACGTAACTAGGTACTTCAAAAGATCCTGATGATAGATAATCACGACAGAGTGACGCCACAAAAAGATTAAACACACATATACGTTGTCAATGACAATTAATATACATATA
Source organism: Callyntrura guangdongensis (assembly GCA_027744295.1). Lineage (NCBI taxonomy): Eukaryota > Metazoa > Arthropoda > Collembola > Entomobryomorpha > Paronellidae > Callyntrura > Callyntrura guangdongensis. Next base: position 3,854 of record JAHZNB010003468.1, read on the forward strand.
TACTATATAGCTGTACACCTTAAAAATAGCACATAATGACGCTCTAGTTATCCCTATTAATTGACTAAATTGACTACATACACAGCGATGATATTTGACGACAAATTTGCGGTAACGACGTGTAATATGGGTGTGTGAGCGTCGTAGCAAATTAGAGACTAATAGCAGACCCTCACAAAGAACATCAGTTACCCAGAATAATGGACCAATACCAGCTACACTACTTGGTAGTTAGTTTAAAATAATAAATTGTATGTTTACTAGCCAGCGTGTGTACAGTATAAAGACAAGTTTTATTCTTAATTCTTACACAAATAATCCATTCTCATACTACCAATCACACTTCTTTTTAAACACGTTTTCAATCTCATCTTCATTCAAAACATCCACGATTATGTTTTGACTACAAAGACTATTTACATACGTTACCCATAGTTGCTTTTTATACAGAGGGTATGAGAGGTTACTTAAAAGTACGTAACATAATTACAATTAGCAGGTGGCTAAATAGGTATACTTTAATTTACATTTTTTACCATTTTAGAAGCATCCCCTTAATTCCTCCGGGTGTTTTCTTTTCATCCTTCTCGTCCATTACACAGCAAAGTTTGGCGTTGAATTTTTGCCAAAGAAAATGTGGTAAAATTTAAAATAAAAAATTTGAGAAAAAAAGATTGTTTCTGTCAAAATCAAACTCCTCGTCAAATTTTCTACCATTATTATCGCCAATTATTGTGTATTTTTAAAAATGTTTTCCCTAAATATTTCACTTTTTTCAAATTGCTTTAAAAATGTTTTGTCATTTTTTTTCTCTCTAAAGGTCAAATTTTGTAATAATAATAATCTTAATTGTAGTTAAAACTTGGATTTCATTTCCACAAAAAAATAAGCCTGTCTATTGCCTGACACACACTGTTTCCCTACAGCGTTTTAATTGTTTCAAGGTAAAAATTTGCTTGTGTATATGACGACAAAAGACTTTTGTCCTAATATTTCTACCCGCATCCATTCTTTTGTAAAATAGCGCATTCACCAGCGAGGAAAAAATATTTTGTTTTTTTCTTATTTCTTTGTCCATTCACAATTTCGATCAAACTCATTTTAAGTTGGGTACTTATATTTTCTCTCTGTTTTATCATTGTCCCAGTCATCCATTAATATTTTTACATATTAATTTTTGTAATAATCATGAGATAATGTTAAGATTAATCGTAATTCTTAAAAAAAATGACAGTATACTCTAGATACATATTATATATTATATCTATTATGTACGTGCATTATCATTGCCACACCACCCTTTCGCCTACTCCGGGAATAACCCCTGTTAAATTACCGTAAGAAACACACTGACAACGAAAACTCAGTATAGTACCTTCTGCTTTATAATGATTATCATCTTATGTACATACAAATGTATGATTAGTGTATAATCTTATATGCTTACTTTAATTATGCATCCTCCTCCTGTTCCTACTCCTCCTCAGCATCACCGCCATCATCGTTTTCCTTTCTTAAACTTATCAAGAAACTCTCTTATTTCTTACGATGCGCACTAATAATACCTAGAATAGTAGTACTAGTAGTAATAGTAGTTTGTTGAACGACAGTAAAAAACAAAAGGGCTTCAAAAAAATCAAATAAGTATAGGTCTGTATATAATATGTAGAGAGAGAGAGAGAGAGAGAAACAAAAAATTTATAACGTACTCTTTTAACTAATTTGTAGTTAGTAATTCTAATTATGTTCCACAGTACGTAATAAAAAAAATGTGGAGGGGCTGTATTGCGGGAAGCAATAAAATAAGTATCATAGTTAATAATAATGCATCCTCGCTAACTATTTTAAAGTCTGCTTAGATACGGCTACATTATTGTTATCGTCATCCTTTCCTGTAGAGAGTTGCACTTACCTATAGACGTAATTTATTATAGTATTAATGATAATATAATAACCATGATGACAATAATAAGACGTACGTACGCATCTTCAAAAGTTACGTTTCTTCCCGCATCTCTTTCTTTTAATTTTTCTGTCGAATTCTATCGTCCCAAAGAAATTCTGTCACTTGTCACTTACCGCAAATTACATTTTAATTTTTGTTGTCTAACAGCAATGACAATTACTATTATATTATTATATTTTTATGTACGTAATAATTATAGGTTTATTTATGCTTACCGTTATACAATTACATGCATTTTTTTGTAAATATGCTTGCTTTAAATCTATATACGCTCACGTTTATATTTTCTCATCCGTTCTTTGCCAAGTCCTATCGCTCTCTCCCATATTTCCCCGTACATTCTACTTAAAAGACGAAATGATGATGAAAGTCATTATCCAGTGATGACGGCGGCGGTTTGGAAATTTGCACATGATAAATTGTCCATTATATATTTATATATAACCTTGTTCAACAGTTGTTGTTAACTTTGGTGTGTACACCTATTTTAAAAGTAAATTAACTACAATTATTCTGCGCATTACAGAATATAACGCTGCGGTGTTAGCTCTCTTTAAAGACAATTAAATGTAATCATCATTAAATCTTCATCCTCCACAAATGTTTTTTGTAGGTATGTAGGTGTAATAATATGTGGATGTACAATGTAATATGATGTTGTATGACAGCGTCCACTCCCTTATAAATTAGGCTGTATAATTATCTTCCAGTACTTAATAATTATAGTAGTAATAATAGTAGTAGTAGTATAGTGATAATAATATTAAGAATAATAATAATATTCGGTTTCTGTAGGTTTCTTCACTTATAAAATACAGCACCCTGCACAGCAGCTACTGCTCCCAGTTTTGGATTTTTGGCGTTGGTCTGAAAGAAAACAAACAGAAAGAGAACATACATTAACAGTTGGTATTACAATTGTTGCAAAAGCTCTGTCGCTCGTTCATTTTTTGCACAACTGGAGATGACGACGCCAGTATCTCTACAGAGTACTTGTGCAGTCCGAGTACTTTTCTTGTAATCATATTACTAATAAGCATCATTGTGTATACAAAGTAACACAAGGTTACGCTCCTTTAATAATTTTCTTGTTTTTCTTTGCCTCTGGTGATGCTCTTGTCTCGGCTGCTGCTGCTGTTGTTGTATAATAATATCAGGATGGCAGAGAGCCCGTAACGTGATCAACATCACAGGGAATTAATATGGTTTGTCGTCATCATTGAGAGTGCAGTGATGTTGTAAAAGAGATGCTATCTGCTTTTCTATTCGTATTCCCTGATTTCCCTGGAGTGTGTACCAAGTATACAGAAAATTGCGAAACAGCGAAACGCCATACCCCAAACTACCGCCATCAGAACAACTACCCAGACTCGAAGGTACCTTGTTGTCATAATAAAAATTATTACCATTCCCAAAATTAGCTCGGGTAACGCAAAGTAAGCAAGAGGGTTACACAAAAAAGAGACAAAATACAATGGGGACATACTATTTTTGTGAGAGAAAAAAAAATTGGACAGACGGCACCGTCTGGGTGGGTGAACAGATTGTGGGTAAAAACTACTTCTGGGGTATTCCAAATTCCTACTAATTATTAATTAATAAGTAGCAATAATAATAACAATGCTTTCACAAAAACAAAAGAATAATACGGTTAGCTACCGAGGGAGAATGAGATAGAATGTCAATTTCAAATCTCATTATGTATATATGTGTCATACTATTTATTTCTCAGCGGACCCCCACCACCAGTGGGATCAGGAGAAAAAGACAAAAAATGTAATGTTTTGTAAGAAGAAGCAATGTGACACCTGTCGTTTTTTATTGCGTTCTATTGTTTACTCTGGGAAAAGTGCTTGACGCTGAGCAAGGTGCGAAAGATGAACACGAGCAGAAAGACAACAGAATAACATTCAAATTGACAGAGAAATTGACATTGGTGGTATTTTCTTGGACAAAAAGGATATTTAGAGGCAGCCACAATAATAGCAGCAGCATAACCAAAATTACTGGAAAGTTGGGTCCTGTTAGTGACTGGTGTGACCTTGGACAATAACTTTGTTGATTTTTTTCAAGGAAAAAAAATGTACTCTACGTTCCAGCACAAGGTACAACAAAAGGAAGAGAGGAAAACGAATGCAATTTTTGTGGAGGGGGCGGGCGGGAGAAAAATAGAGAAAACAAAACAGGCCTGGTAAATGGACATGCCACTTTTTTGCCATCTCCACTCCTTCCTTCTCTCACCATTAGCTTCACTTCAACAGCTCGCATATTTCACATTACAGACTTTCTCGGAAAAAGTAAAAATACGCAGAAAGAAAATGTTTTTTTTTGCTTCTAAAGTGTTGTCGAAGCTCAACCAGGAAGAAAGTGCACGTTTTCTACCGCCATCATCACAAAGAGAGAGAGAAAAAAAGTTAAAAAATGAAAAGAACAAAGTTTACCATTAAAAAACCCATTTTTCTCTTTTTTTCTTGTAAACGAAAAAGTAGGTCTTGGCAAATGGAGCTGAAACAAGTGTTGCACAAAAAGACAGGAAAGAAAGACGCAAAATAAGTACAAAATATGGATACAAGTATATAATGCTAGCCACTACACGACACACTCCCACATGCTGGACAAATCCCCCACTACTTCTGCTGCATTCTTTAGTGAATCGGAGAGAGAACAGAGACAAGAGAATAGAAAGGGAAAGAAACATGCTTTCCCTGCTCGTTTCTTTAGGAATGTGCTCAGCAATTCATGAAACAAGGCCATTTGTAGAAGCAGCATCATCAGCACCAAAACACCATACATGCATGCCCACACACACATCGCACTTGCCTCTCTCCCTCTCTATTATAATAATTTTAATGCCAAGGCAACAAGGCCAAAACCAAGGCAAAGCAAAAGAAAAAAAAACGAGAGCCAAAGCCAAATTGTTGTGTATCTCATTCCCTATCCCTCTCCAACGAAAAAAAAAGTTGAACAGCTTGTTTCGTTGGGTGGTACACAGGATTACTTCGCCATTTCCCAGAAATTCCATACACGCGGAGAAATAGCCATTCCCCACATATATATATATTCCCCAAGTGCATGCATGCATGTGTGTGGTTGCCTGCACATGTACAAAGGAAAAGTACAGGGAGAAAGAAAAGCAAAATAACATCCCAAAATAGTCCCTTTTCCTCTCTCTCTCTCTACTCTCTATTCCACTCGCACACATGTCGACAAAAGCAGAAAACCTTTTTCCAGCTTCTCTGCTACGATTGCTACTACCGTTTCTAGAGAAAATCTAGGCCACTGCCATTACTACACTTTCTCTACCGTATTTTCTCTGAAAGAGAACCGCGTCTCAGCAACAAACCTCTCTGTCTCCCTATAACGACATAAACCTTGGACACTTGACTTGGTCGTCAACTTTTGTACACTCAACGGAGAGGACCTTCACTTTGTGCCTTGTCACATGAAAAAAACGAAACCTCCATAAAGTTGGACAAGGAAGCTCTTTTTTCTTTCCGTTATGTTTTTTATTTGCCACCGTACATATACGTGTCTATACTATAGACACACTGTAGTCGCCAACTGCACCACAGGCATCTCCACCACCAATACCACCCGAAGTGAGTCTTGTTAAAAACGGTAAAATAATACCCGGGCTGGACGGTCAGTGGAAATTGTGACTACGTTGGAGAAAATTAGAGACAGGGAGGTAAATATGGGGTTGTGGTAACACTGCAGTAGGAACAACAGCAGGAGGACAACTAGCAATTTCTTCATTACGGATTATAAATGACGAAGTAAATTCGACAGGATAGGAACACAATAACCCAGCACAAATAACAGAGGGGCATCAAACACATATTATTTACGTACACACTTGGAAACAGAAAAGCTTCAAGGAGTGATTTGGTTACCTCAACGGCAGCTGTAGCGGTTACGTTTGGTGTTGTTTTTATAGCTTTTTTGGTTGTTGCCATTTTTTGTGTAGGGAACACTTTAATAGCCATGTGTCGTAACACGATTTCTTTTCAACTACTCCAGCAACGCGAAGAAAAGGAGAAGAAAATCTGACACCGTGAATGAAGTGAGAGGAAGGGAAAGCGAGAGAGAAAAAGAAAGAGAGAATTGGATAATGGATTAATGGCATGTTTCTCCTCCTTTTACTCTCTTACCAACTCTCAAATATTTTCCCTGGTATTTTTCTTCTTCTCTTTTTTTTAAAAATTAACTGGGTCATGTGTACTTGTAATTTTATAACAATTTTCTTTTCTTTTTCATTAAAAGCAAAAAAAAAAGTTACAGCGACGACAACAACAACAATAACAGATGAATGACATAAAAGGCAAAGGGGGATTTTTTGTGTGGAAAATATGAGGAACCACCTAGCCATTCTGAAAGTAGAACAACAACAACAAAATAGTAGCAATTAATTAAGAGGTACATTATTTAAATTTTATGGCGCTAAAAATTAATTGGGACGCTGCATGCTTGTTAGTATTAGTTTCCAGGGATTAGAGAATTTGCAAGGACCCACAGCAAAGAAACAGTGGAAACGAGAGAAACATTTTTTTTGGTTGCCACTTTTCCTGTTACCCAAAAACGACCTTCTTTGGCCATTTTAGGGGGAAATACGTGAGTAAACTAGGTTTTTCTTTAAATCGCAGAGAAAATTTGCAGTTCATATTATTTATACGGGTTGCGTCAACCTATACTATTTTTGTGTGCATGCCACCCCCATTACACGTTATTTATCGCAATTTTCAACCTTCGTCCAGCATTTTTGTTATCTGTGGTAATATTTTATGGCGTGGAAGTAGCATCATCATCAGTTTTTTGCAGTGGTAGTGATGGTGGTAGCGGTGGGGTGTGGGGCATTGCTGCCAGTATAATATGCACACCCTATAGAGTCTTTCTTTCCCTGGCCGCATGACAACGGTGATGATGGAGCAACTTTCTCTTTGTCTTTGCCTTTTTCAAGGTTCAACATATTTGTGTAATGCTTTGTGTTCTTTTTTCTGCTATCCTTCTACTCAAGCATTCATCCATGGCGTTTTTTATCCCAGCCGAATTTAATCAAATGAAATAGAAAGAGAAGAGATGGAGCCCAACTACAAGGTGACTATTTGTCTGAAAAAGAATACGATAGGCGAAATATGGTAGTGAAAGAAAGTGAAAAAAATGTCCTCCTTTTTTCGTTACACCTCCTCCTATTTTCCCACCCGGTCAACAGTGGTGGTAGTAGTGGTAGTAGAGGCGTCATTATATTTTTGGATAAAAAGAAGCTTCTATCCGGAAAATAAATAACAGCAGAGGAGAGAGAAGGGAAAAATGCTTGCGAGATGAAGATAAAAAAGGAAACCGCGACGATGACGATCAGAGAAGGAAAAACGCAATAAAAGCCAATGTAAAATTCAATGGAAAGGATAAAAAGTTAAATTCCTTTGCCGATTTTTCTCTATATATTCGTCCTGAAACTGAGCAGAAAGAGAGAAAGCTGTTTCAAGTATTTTTAAGAAAAAAAATTGCTGCTTCTTTTCGTTGTATTTATTTTCTTCATATCTGCTTGCCTCTCTCTATCTCTCCCGGATTTCTCTGTCTGTCTGTCTCACTGACTGACTCCCAGTGCGAACGAGTGACTGAAAAAGAAAGAGAGAAGACAAAGTGAGAAAAAATGTAGGTCAGGCTCATTGAGCAGGAGAGTGGGTAGTCGTGAGCCAAAGCTAAAAAGCTTTAGTCTTATCATTACCATCGGAGCAAGAAAGAAGGAAGAAAAGGGGAAGAAGGAGATCAGACTTCTTGCCTCTCTTTCTCGTTCCCTTTCTCTTAGGGTTTTCGAGTGGAAAGAGGCTCATTGTTGGATCATTTCTTCTGAAGAAAGAGATAATAAAATAAATAGGTTGGGAGAGCGAGAGAAAGATGTATAAAATGAAATAAAATGGCAAGGGAGACAGACACACACACAGAGAGAGAGGGAGAGAACTGGAACGCAGCAGTGCTGGTAAAAATACAAGTCGACACAGCACCACCAGCGCAGGGAAATTGATGATGAATGGTGGTGCAAACATGAAGGATTTTCCACAGACAAACATATTCCCTGACAGATACATTCCTACAAGAAAAAAAAACGTCTAAATATATACCCATTGATCTCCAAAGATGATAGTTTTAACAGAGCCCAGCTGATAATAATACACAGCGGCTTCCTTTTTTCTTCCCGGGTCACAGAAACTCCCAAAAAGCTTTCTTTCTTAATCAAATGGCCCCTCCAACTCCAACCGACACTGGGTTCCCGTTGGTTGGAGAAAAAATAGAGATAGACAGGGAGGGAAGGAGGGCGATAGCGATAAAAGAAGAAAGAGAGCTTTCTTTCGTTTTGTATGCATGATCGCCTATTACAGCTAATATTTTAGTGCTGCTGCATGATTCTCTCGATTCCCCTACACGACTGCGTGTATGTATATGATATTCTCGGTCGAATATATGCCGAGTGACCTTGGAGATCTTTACAAAAAAATTATATTTTTACTTTTGTATAAAAGCCTCCCACCAACATTACCAAACTAACCTCGAATAGCAATCTTTTTTTATTACTTTACATAGTGGTGGTACTGGTGGTGTGTTAGAGATTGCTGATGATTGGGTTTCGGGGATAGATACAAAAGATAGATTGTGCGGTGTAGAGTGAGTGGGGTTTGTCGATTGGAAAAAAATGAAGAGGAATTTACAAACCGACGCTGCCACTACTGCTACTACTGCTGTTGCGAAATGTGGAAGTTGTGCCGTTGGTGAGGATTGCAGCAGTTTTTTGTTCTCAGTGGAAGTTGGAATACCACCATTACCGCTGCCATCATCAATGCAGTTTTTTGGGAAGAGAAGAGATTCCTCTTGTGACGCGGCGGCGGCGGTGTTGGGTGTAGTAATTAACGTCAAGCGAGCGGAAACCATTAGTATTATGGTTTTGTATAGAAAAACTACTAGAGAGAAGAGAGAGAGAGAGAGAGGACTACAACGACCAGGAATTAATGGGAGGAAAAGTCTGTAATGATAATAATAATCAAACGATATGTATGCCAGCTAAAGAGGAGAGAGTCGATGTCGCAGTGGATTAATGACAAGGACATACATGACGATGATAGTGATGATGATTATGATGACGCTGATCATGAAATGAATGAGGAAATGAGAAACGATCCTATAGTCTCTACCGTACCGTCGTAGAGAGGGAGAGAGAGAGAGAGTCTTTATAAAATGGCGATGGTGCGAAGAAAAAGTAGGAAAGGGACAATGTAGTCTAATGTTAGAGAGATTTGAAAAGTCGATGATGGTTACACTGACCGTGAACAACTTCTCTCGCTCTCTCGATTCTAACGATACTGATAAGAAATCAGCGACAACGACCAAGACGTCGCGCCGACATCGATGAAAAGTAATGCGGTGTTATAATCATTCCATTATTTCTCCCAGCTACTTATTTAATACGCTGTTTATTTCATTTCCCGTCTGAGAGTTTTAACGACCTCACCAGAGTAAGAATTGTTCTCTCCTCAGCGTAACCTACACAGAAACCATACCTAACTTCTTAAACCCCCACTCTCGGAAAGAAGCTGCCTGAGAGAAAATCTGCTGAGAGGAAGAAAAAAAACTTTTGCCCTAGTTTAAAAAGTTCCTGTTTTGGAAGAGAGTCTGCTAATTACGTTCATTGTTGGTTTGTTTGTAAGTATGTGTGTAGAAAATGGATTCAGGTCAGTATTCAGGATGGGTATATAGACCGGCAGAGAAGAGCTATTCTTTTTTCTTGTTCCCCAGAAATGAAAGTAGTACAAGCTTCGAAAAATGTATTGAAGATGAAAAAATTCAATAAGTCTACAATAGCAGCAACTATATCGACACTACTTTTGCTGGAGGGCAACGCTACCACCCGCAATTTTGATGACGATGAAGTGATAGGGGAAAGAAATACAATATCAATCATTAGGTTATCATCGTCATCATGATTATTATCAACGTCATCAACCGGTACACCAAAAAAATGAAGACAACGCGAATATAAAAAGTTTTGGGTAAAAGTCGACAGAGAGAAAGAGAGAGGGGGGAATTGGAATGCATATAAAAGTAGCTCAAACCACCACCTCGACTATTGCTAGTACTGCTGTTGCTGCAGCTAGCACTACTATTACTGCTACTACACTCTGTGACAGGCAAAGAATGTTAACGGTTTCGCTACAGCAAGAGAAGTATCTCTGCCTGCTTATCTATGCATGTGTGTCTCTCTTTCTCTTTCCTCGTCCATTAGTATTTTCAAGGCCTTCACGAAAATCGAAAATCTCCGAAAAATGGTGCAGTAGGCCAACAAAAGAGAGAAAGACAAACATACATGCCTTTGCTCCAAGGGAAAAGAGCATTAGAAACAGCAGGAGCAGCCGCGGAAAACAAAAAAAGTTGCTGATGTTGACTAACGACAGCCAAGGAATAGGACGACCACGCTGAGAGAGCGCACAAACAGCCAGTTGCTGGTTTGGTAGTAATATCAGTGTAAAAAGTAAATAGGCAAGTTTCCCCGTCATTTGCTTGACTGTTGTTATGCACAAGTGGAGTTGATTGTGTGTGTTCTTATTCCTTTCCGTCAAACAAAGCAAGGAAAACAAGAGGCAGAGAGAAATAAAGTCAGAGAGAGAAAGAAAGAGAGAAAAAATAATGATGTTGTCGTCAACGTTGTCAACGACAAGCTCGCTCACCCTTTTTCCTTCCGATGCTCACTGCTGTTCTCAATTTACCCCAAAAACTGTTATCTGTGCCTATTTGCATGCCAACATATTATCCTTCTTTCAAACTACAGTATACATTCTTTTCCTTTTTCTCGTCCCTATTGTTCTCTCCAAAAAGGGAGAAAGAAAGCAAACCGTTATCTCTGTCAGCCCTGCTTTCTCCACGCCAGCAAACTCATTCTCTTACTTACTTTTCACGTTGCCCCAAAATGTGTTTCTAATCTTTCCAGCTTGCTCCCACTTCCAATTCTATAGAANGTTATCTCTGTCAGCCCTGCTTTCTCCACGCCAGCAAACTCATTCTCTTACTTACTTTTCACGTTGCCCCAAAATGTGTTTCTAATCTTTCCAGCTTGCTCCCACTTCCAATTCTATAGAGAAGAAAATGTGCATCAATTTGGGCTTCTCCAAATATTTATTGCCCAGCACTACTGATAGGGAGAAGGAAAAGGAACCATTGATTAGGTTTGTGTTAGTATGATAGTTTAATTTTTTGCTGGGAGCTCAATACTCATTTATATTCAGGGTGATCATCATCAAGCCGGGAAGCCTGAGAATGAGAGAGAGAGAGAGAAAGAGTAAAACTTGAAAATAGAGTTTACATTTCTCCGGAAGCGAGTATGGTACGTTAGTCATAAAATCAACTTGTTCCCTCCATGGTAAAGTAATAACCCGTTAACCCTACATCTTAATATAGTAGTCATGGAGGTGGAACGCTTATATAGAAATACGTACGTAGATATCAAGTGAGCTAATTTTCCTCGTCTCTCATCTCCTCCGATTTTTTTTGCTGACGACAAACTGATCATATTATCTGATCATCTCACCAGATTTGCGCCTTGTGACGCATACAAAATACAAGGGGAAAAGTACAGAGTAGGTTCCGACTGAAGAAGGCAACTAGCTGCGGAAGAAAGATGCGGTGCTGGTGCTGCTGTCTCTTATTATCCCGCGAGTCTCTCATAATTGTCAAACAAACTGGAAGACACATTCAGTCACTCACTCGTTCACTCAGTCACGGAGAGAAGGTGAAAGATGAAAGTAACCGGAATAATAGCGCATCCAAGAAGAAGGACATTTGAAAAGAAATAAATAGCTTTCTCAGAGTCTGCTTGGATGATAACGAAGGGAAAAGTATCCGAGCGCAAACACGACGACGAGGAGGAAGAAGAAGAATACCAAAATCTATAGTAAACGAGTTGAACAAGGTCACCCGAGGAAAATCCTTCTTTAGTGCGAAAAAAACCCTGGAGGAGGAACGTGTCTTCTTATCGAAGTGATTGGCGTGGTCTTTCGAAATAAAAATGGAAGGAAGGGGTTTGCCAACATCATTTGTACATGTATACATACTAGATGAAAAAAATATGATGAATTTTTGGGATAGAGATACATACGTACGTTTTTCGTTTAATCTTGTTGAAAGATAACTCACACACATCACCAATCAAACACCCTACCGCCAGATAGGTAGCACATCTTTGGTGGATAAAACTACCTACACACAATTTGAGAGGAGAGGTATCCTTCTTCTAATCTCGTCTTTCACAAGACTGGACACGTTAATTTGTTTGCTTTCGTAGGGGGAACGAGAGAAAACGAGAGAGAAATAAACGATAGTCAGTCTCGCTGTAAATAAAATGGTGAGTAACTTTAACACGTTTCCGATTTTTTTTAAAAATGAACAACAGGGAGCCCAATCCCTGGAAATAAAAAACAGGCGGCGAGTTATACAAAAACTCATGAAGTTTGCTTTTTGTTGAACTTTAAGCCAAAACGACCCAGTTTTAGTGGTTTTGCCAAAAAATCTCGATGCCTGGACTCTCACAACCTCCA
>JAHZNB010003469.1:0-13960 GCA_027744295.1 Callyntrura guangdongensis
CAAACATCCTTCAAAGTTCAAACTAACCCATTCGACTATTCGGGTTAATGAAGCTTCAACATGGCCGAATGTGTTCGGCTTCGGAGTAGCCGAGCATCGTTTTTGCTTCAATATAGCCGATCCTACCGAATTCCGCCCAACATCGTAAAGCAAACTAGACTATCATGATAAAAAAAAATCGAAAACACCTCCTGCATAAAATTTACGACAAAATGAGACAACCATGCAAAATTTAATAGAAGTTCATATAATGTGATAAAACAGCGGAGAGACCCCTAACGTGAAAATTGACACAAAATAAGTTTCACGGTAAGCCTAATAGCCTTACATATAATATAATAGGTTTAAAGAACAGCTGAGAGACCTACATCACGAAAATTAACACAAAATGGAGTACACGAAATTGTTTAGGTCATACCATACCTCCAAAACGAAGTCGTAAGATCGCCAATCCATGTAGTGACAAGGGGCTATAACCATAGGTGTAACAGCCGGGGGGACGAGGTAGACGAATCCCCCACAAATTTATAAGGGGGAAAACGTATAATTACCCTTCCCCTTGAAATTTTACTGACTGACTTTGAAAGAATTTTTTTCCAATTTTTTCAATTTAAACTGCAAATCGCAAATTGATATTGAAATGCTGTAAGCAGTATGCCAAAAAACTTGTTACTGTTGTGTATAATCTTTTTCTCATGTTTGCAGTACTTTTGCTGTATTGTGTTTTTGCAATTTGAGTTCGAGTCAACTATGGTAAATTATGTGGTTTAAAATGTCTTATCAGTTGCTTCTCACAAATTTTGGACTTGAAATCCATGATTGATTACAAATGCCTTTAAAATTTAACCATAACATATATCAGCATTACATGTCATGTCAAACTAGACTGTATTGACTGAACAAAATTAACACTTAAATAAAAAAGCATTCATTCATTCAGTGGTTCATGGTCTAGAAACACCATCTCACCATCTTTTATTTCTTTGACTTTTAGCACAAGAAGTATAGCTAAAAGTTACACAATTTAATAATAGATTATTGTATACGTGAACGTGAACTCCCCACTGAATTAATTCCCACTGTACTATTTCCCCACGGTGACAACTCGCCACTACTTTTCCCCTCACCAAGTAATTTGCTTGTATTATGTTCAAATGTAATTTACCTTGACACATTTAACTTCCCACGACGACATGGCAACTGTTGATAGATGACAGTTATGGCGTTACGGCCCCCAGACTGTGTCAAACCTTGAAAATTATTTAGCCCATAAGACGGACACGGTTAATCCGTTTGAGATGTGGTTTACACTGATCGACTTTTAGTCAAAAATCGCTATAATTTATGTCAACATGGTTTTGTCGTTCGTTCGGCAAGATTGAAGAAAAATGACGTTGGGCACTCGGCTATCTTGAAGCTCCCTTTAGATTTTCATATTTTAATTTGGTCTTTTAGCTGTATTACCTTATGTCATGGTCAATTTTTAATAATTTGGGAACAACGTAAGCGCTTTATAGTATGGTTAGGATGTTTGCAAAATTATATTATATTTTAAGTGTTTGGTTCACATATTTACTTTAAAAGTTTCAGCTAATGTAAAAAATTCTTCAATATATATAAAACTAAATCTTTAGTCTTTAGTGTAATTTGTAAGCAATATTGATTTCTCTTTGTACTTTCAGAATTGATTGGTGTCTTACCTCGCGACACTCCATTATTGATTAATGGCGCAAATGAACATTTACAACGTGTCGCGCCTTACGTAGGCCTTGTATTAGCTTATGTGGATTAGTGCCGTTGTCACGAAGAACAACACAGTCATTGTTGTCAGACCTTGTCTTCGGTGTCAATGAAATAACCACCGTTAGTCGTAGTTTCTCTTCCATTAAACTGGTGTCAAACGTAAAGTTTTGTTCTATTTGTGCGTACATCTGCTTTCCCAACAAACATCATAGCTACGGCGTAAAATGTTTTACTACTACAACCCCTTCCGCATCTAAACCGGAGCCGTCAAAAGACAGATCGTTACAAGAGGCATCCGATTCAGGTCGAGCTGTCACACTTTCTACCGCAGAAAAAGGTACCCGCGAGCCTGTTGATTTCACTTAAAGATCATTTGTGAATATTTTCATTTTCTAAATCGAAATTTCATAGCAAATGTTTTGTAAATACAGTGAAAGAGAATGTAAAGACTGCATCCTACGGTGGCGTCATTGTTGTTGGCCTTGGTGTCACCGCTCTGCTTTTGTATTATGTCCTCAATGAGCTCTTTTCATCGGAAAGTCCAAACAACATTTACTCACATGCTTTTAAGATGTGCAAATTAAGTGATGAGGTTCAGGATGCATTAGGGACGCCAATAAAATGCTACGGAGAAGAAACCAGGAGGGGGTGGAGACGACACGTAGCGTAAGTCACCTGTTTTTTTAAAAAAAAATTGTTTTAAAATTTAGTCGCATTTTACGAGGATTGAATATTTTTTGATAGAGCGCACGTTGGATACGTTGTTTTTCAGATTTCAGGAGTTCCTTGCAGGGGACACCAAGTTTCTAAGAATGAGGTTTTACATAGAGGGGCAATTTAAAAAGGGGACGGTTAACGTTGAGAAGAGAACGGTAAGAACGTCAACTATAACAACATACAGTTACAGTACAATATTTAAGTAGCCCAAGATATTGTATTGTAGCTTTATTCCATAAAATCAAGCGAATCCTCAATTTTAATATTTAAATCAGGGCAATTTTTTCTGGTAAAAATGTATGTATTTTTTAGAATGATCGCGGTAAATATGAGTATACGTACATAACAGTAGATGTTGATGGATATTCTCCTAGAAGAATCAACGTTCCTTTCTAGGCAGTATACGGGACAATCAGAAGTCATCTTACAACACATTTATTGACTTGTTCACATCATATAACAATGATAAAAGTTAGCTATGAAAACTTGGTAAAATTCAGTTTGTGCTACGTTTAGAATGAATTCGGAGTTAGCACTGCATAATAATATTCAATACGCATTACCAAAAAAACAATTACGTTAACATTAAATGAACTCTGCTTCCAAAGAAAAATGCTGAAAGTAATTTCACGATGTGTCGTTTTATTGAAAACTTATTTGCACATGTCGCTTCTCCCATGGGACAATGAGCATCGTTTCAAATAGCCGTGCTTTGTATACGGTTCTTTGAAAAGCTCGTAAAATGGCGTACACAACAACAAATACACAAAAATACTGGATCCAAGCCCACTTCAACATTTGCCAAATTTCTGCCCAACATTCGTAGCTGTCTTCAGTGTACATCACTTTGCCTTTAATGGAAAAGTCTTTCGCGTATCCACTGGATGTCCAAATCTCATATTTGTTCTTGAGTATTGTACTAACTGGAAATGGATTAGACAGTTTAAGATGGTTAATTCGTTTATGCATACCAACAAGCAATTACTATTAGTGTGTTGAGTGTTGACTTGCATTATCATCTCACCGTTTCTAGCCGCATATTCTCTGATGATTTTAGCCAGTGAGTAGTCTTTTGCATTCAAACTGTGGCGAGGAACCACATCTTTGTTGAATCTATTATCATGGTGTCGGCTCCACAATGGCTGCTTTAGAACAAGGCCTAAGTCTCCAGTGAATTCGTAACTATTTCCATGATTTCCCGCAACATAGCCGGCATATACCATAGACTCCATGTCCAAATTGGCAAACCTCTAAAACAATATATTTCATCGATATTTCTTTTTCATTACTAAATCATCATGACGATTCCCTGACTCCTAAAACGAAAAACTCTTCTTACCCTTAATTTGTACTCGAAAAGCAAGATCACATGTGCAGCTAATACCGACTCTTCTTTCAAAGGAAATGTTATATCAATTTCTAAAAAGTCATTCATTGCATCGTAATTGATGTCTGGTTCCCGGGACTAAGGAGGTATAATATTACAAAGGAAATGTTATATCAATTTCTAAAAAGTCATTCATTGCATCGTAATTGATGTCTGGTTCCCGGGACTAAGGAAGTATAATATTTAAAATGGGATTTAAAATTAGTTTTTATAGTACTGACGCCGAGAATGAGATCTCATGCATACACACATACGGCTTACTTACCCTGACAAAGGGGAACACTTTGCTATCCACCATAGATCGAAGTCCAGGAAATGTGGTCCATACCAAGTTTTCAGATGATCCATTTGCACCCTTTACCTCGAGAATGGTCAATGCTTGATGCTTGAATAAAACTTGCGGTTGTTCACGAAATGTTTCTAATATTAGCCAAAATCCTGTGGGAATTCAGATAGATATAGCTTTTCTTATACTCCAATTTTTGGTTAAATTCGAAACAAAGAAAACTGTTGGATTTTATTTTTTAATAAATGTTTAAACTATAATAAAATATATAATAGAATAGTGAAATAATTTTTACACGCATTACCTTGCATCCGATAGCATACCAGATAAGGGATGATAAGACATAGCACTGCAACAATAATGTTAAAGAGTGTGGCCTTGGAGAGGAAAGTGCTGACGTATCGAACTCGTACTGGTTCAGATGTAGGTAGTTATTAATGGCATTGTTTAAATTTAGAGTATGTACAATATAACTAAACTTCAATACGCGTGACCTTTGAACCGTATCAAAACCGTTTCAGTGGAGAGAATATTTATCCTGGTAGGCAGAGTTATTGTTTGCCTACCTACTTTACATTTTTGAAAAATATTTTCCCGTCTCAATATTTTCCTGTCAAAACTATTGCTACACCAAGATTCCTTGGAAATAATAATGTCAGTTAATCGTTAGATGTGACAGTGACATGGAGATTTTTACTTTAAACGTATCTTGTCTTATGATAACGTTTGATGCACACTCTGTATTTATTATGTAGAGATATATTTTTGTTTTCGCCAGCCGTTATAAATGCGTTAGAATGTGGTTTACGAATTATACATTTTTCAGAGTAATGTAATGTGGAACGTCCAACACTTTATCCAACGTTAAGTTTTGGCTCCAGATAGATGATGGCTAAGTTTCTTAGCGTGCAAAGTTTGACTCCAATCAGTTGAACACAGTTGTAGGGGTGAGAGTGAGTTTATGAAAAAAGTAAAGTTAGTTTATATTCTAAAGAATTTAGTCCTCTGATCGTATTCTACAGTTTACCAGACCTGCACTTACAAAGAAAATGAAAATGCTCGGTTCCGTAAGTACTGCATACTGCATTGCATTCATAGGGGATGGAGAAAAAACTGGAGAAGTCATTGTGTTTGCACTTCTCTGTTCTGCATTCCTCTTCCGTTTCTATGCCAACGTTTCTATGCACAGATAACAGTATGTGATTTTTTAGATAATGTGTTTACTCTTACTCAAGGGATGCCTTACGAACTTATGATGACTGAACATTGAACATAAAACAGTCCTAGCTTACCAACCGCAACCTCAATGTGTAATATTAACAAACATAGCTATCTTGCATCGTGTAAAGCTTTGTTTTGTGTGGGTGGGTGCATTTTAGCTTTGTCTGCTCCATAGTAAAAATGTGAACCAGAGAGACTTAACGAAAAATTGATGCCAACATGCAGTCATCCGTATATTTGCCAACTGCACGCTGTCTGTCCAGACGATAACTCGAAAACGGTTTCGAATTTTGAAATTCTGGGAAGGATGGAGTTTCTGGGTGAAGCCATGTGGCGCCCACAGGTCTTCAAATCGGTCGCTCAGTAGTAACTTACTCAACACAGTTAAGAATTTTAAAGTTCTCTTTTCACTAATCGATACCTCATCTACTCAACACTCTCTGTAGTCATTTTGAAGTGTCAGGGTGACGCCATGTGTGTTGCGCCTACAGGTCTTCAAAAATGTTAACTCAGGAGCGGTTAGGAATTTTTAAGTTCGGGTTTATGTAGTTATGGGCTAAACAGTTTCAAAGTTTGACGCTCCCTGGGGGGAGGGTGAAACTGCAAAACGTCATAACTGTCTATCGTCTCTTCAGACAACGGATTTTGAACGTATATGTAATATCATGAACTGAAATCAAGGTCAAGTGACTCTTAGCATGCCAGAAGGAACCGGGGGGATGAGGGGGACAAATCCCCCCAAGAATTCAGAGATTTAACATTACGTATATTACAGGCCCAAAAATTACTTAACATTACAGGATAGGATCTATCTCCTCCTTGTCCCCCCTGTTCCTACAGCCCTGACTCTTAGAGGTTTCACCCACACGTCAATCAACGAACTCAACGAAGCTATTATAGCCCCACCAAAAAAAAATTGGCCAAAACAAAATTTCAAAATTCCTTAGTGCAAAAGTTGTGTTCACAATAACGACGACAGACAGACAGACACAAACGCACACAACTCAATCTCAATATCTACCGCTGGTATATAGCGTATAAACTCTGTCGGTCGTCGGTAGTTAATAAATGGAATAGTTTCTGTGAAGTTAAAGCAAACAGCATTATCACAATTTTTTAAAAGATTTTTAAAATGTTTTCTCCTTTTACTTTCTCGTTAATATATGTATATGCAAAAATCTTATGTTTTATATTAATATAGTATGTGGACAAGTACCTACATTCATTTTTAATTACAACATGAATAAAAATTATCATGAATACTTAAATTTACACCATTATATCATTTAAAGGATTTTCATTTACCATTCAACAAAATATTACACTGTCAGTTACAATGTTTACACAATTTTTTTCAAAAAAAACTTCCTTCACTCTTAGTAAAAAAATCTTAAATATTTTTTGGATACAGTAAGTATTATAGCACTGCTGTTGTTGTGGTAGGTCAGTTTGTATGTATGTGAAGAAGAGTTTTTGTGGGTTTTTTGCCTGACAAAAACGATAGGATGATGGATTTATGCCATTCTTTTTTGTTTGTGAAAGATGATAGTAATGTTAGCATTTATATTAGAAAACTAAATAAACAAAGATACATAAACCATCGTCATACCTGATTCGGCTGTTTCTGTTACATAATATTCTTAGTACGAGCTTCTATTATTATTATTATTATGCAACAACATAAACTGAGTTTTTTTTCATTTTCTAGCAGAGTGTGTAAATTACAGACTATTATTATAGCTTATGTCCTTCCTGCTTTACAACGCTAAATAAATTAAAAATAATGTGTATAACAATATTATGTAACAATACAAATAATTATTATTATCAATTATCATACATATATTGACATGTGTAAATACTGTGTTCTGTGAGTTTCAAACTCCTCTGAAAATAATAATAATAACAACCACATCATTAATAACAAAAAGGTTCCATATATCCACATAATATGTGATAGGTGTTGATAAATAATGACAAGCTGGACTACACAATTATTATTTATGGCTTAATAATTACTAGTGATTAAAATGTAAAAAACGACGCTTCTTTACTACTAGTTAAATGCAACAAACGCTAGTGGATTTGTAACATTTTCAAAATACAAAAATTGACGGGCTAAATCAATAAAATTTGGTTTTTGATGTTATTCAAATTAATGATAACCGGAAACAAAAAATAAAATGGTTGAACAAAGAAACCGTGTCGAAGTATTATTAGTATCTGCTACAATTAAAACTAAAACTACGAATCATCGATTCTCTTGTGAAGCACTGATCCTGTAAAATAAAATAGTGAGTTTACGTATGTAAATATTCAACGAATGATGACAATAGTAATAATTATTCTTGTTATTTCTACTAACATTTTAGTCTTGTTGTCCAGCCGTATAAGTTTTCAGGTATTTCAGTTACTCTCTCGGTGTTCATTGAACTTGTCAGACAAACAAGTAATGTGTGTGTATTCAATTATAATAGATCATTGCTACTTTGTAATATTAAAAGCTAATCGTTTTGTACAACAGAGAATATCATTTTTGCAAAACCCCTCCCAAACATTTCGATATCATTCTTCAAAGAGTCGGATTCCGGGAGCTTGGAGTCCCTGGGAACTGACGTTTTCAAACAGCCTGCTATGTAAGTGTGCTTACACTTTTTTTCTTCAAATAAGTTCTACTGTGTCGCATCGCGTAACCAGTTAACTAAATATATACTTTATACGCAGTATACGTTTGTAGTTTCTTAGTTACACTAATGTACAACTGCGGTATATAAATCTGCACATATCATAATCTAGTATTGAAATTTCATACACGTACACTGTACAAACATCATCCTGTTTTTACAACTCTCTCGTAGTTTCGTTAAAACATATAACTGTAAAATGCGACCATTTTCATCTTATAATATATGTAGTACTTTTATACAACAACATTATTCTGACAACGTCCTGTACAAGTCTATTGTAAATACATAAATGCATACAGTACATACAAAACTACAGTACAGTAGTGTTCAGAGTAGACAAACATTTTTTTTGGAGAATTTGGTATTTTTTTGTATATGTGTAATAGTTATAATTAATATAACAATAGTAATATTAATTAATATAATAATAATAATAATATGATAACAACCTGGTTAAAAAAGTACACTCACCTGCACAGTTTTAAAAGTATAAATGCATGCAATCCGATTGTGAATCTTTGCTGCGCTATGATGCGATAGGCAGCAGCACTATAAACACACTCATTTAAACATTCATTGCTTTCGTTCTCTCGCTGTTTCTCTCTTTCTCCAAGTAAAAATAAAGAGAACATTTACAACAGAAATAAAGTATTATAGGTATAATAAATGCAACTTATTCATCGTTAAATACACTAAAATTATCTAAAGCTACTGCATTGGTTCATCAACAGGTGTAGGGGTTGGAACTGTTGGAGGTGTGGATGCTGACGCCATTGAGTTTGGCGTCGAGTTGGAAGCGCAAGCTGAGTTCAGACCTGTTGATGACATGGATGATGTCGTTGTCTTCTCCGACTCTTGTACTGAATTATGGTTGGGCTCAGATGAAGTATTTGATGCCGATAAGGTAGTTGAAGTAGTGGAGGCGTTGGTGCAAGTTTTGTTAAGTACAGTTTGCTTTACCTCCTCCCAAAATTCGTCATTGAATCGTATCTTAGGTATCCAGCTTCCAACTGTTTCCTAAACATTTTGAATATATGTGTTTTACACTTACATTAGACAATTGGCATATCGGTACAAGATTTGATGTGCCAACTTACGATGATTTTGTTAATTTTTCCAGCTGCCAGATCATTGAGTTCTACTAAACCCTTATTCTCTTTATAAAATTGCACTAATGAACCCTGCAAGTAATATTGACAATGATATTAATGGTATATCCAAGCTGGAAAAGTTGTACATCAGTTGTACATGGAAATTTTTGGAATTGCATACCAACTGGAGTAACAGTTTTTTCGTATCTAAATTATCGGAAGGGTAGGTTTCGTAGTCTATGTGCATCGGTCTCCCCATTTCCAGTGGACGGTTTTCATGTGGAGGCATTACCCAGAAAAACTGGACAGAAGATCTATTGAAATCTTCTTGATTTGAGTAAGAAGTAGGTGCTGAAAAACAAACGACGTGAGAAACTTAGCATTTTGTGACCTATAACTTTCGTCAAAAACGGTAATGTAAACCAAAAACTTACAGATAATAACGACGTCGTGACCTAACCTTTGAATTTCCAGAGCTATCCTATTTCGTTCCGTATCGCAGTCTATTGAACTTGAGTTTGGCATTAGCACACGGCAGGGATGAACAACTTCCATTTTTAAACCTGTGAATAACAGAGTGATTAAATTAAAAGAGATTAGTCAATTCATGAACCTGGTAACACATACAGTGATGTTGTACTTACAATTTTCTTCACTATTCCAGTGACCCGAAATATAACCAACGGTTTCAGCGTTAGTGATATTACAATGCAAATCTGCTAAGGCAAGTGCTTCGGCAGACATTCTGACATAAAAAGGCTGCAATCGCTCGATGTCCTTGAATTGGGTGCAAGAGATCAAAATCTGCAGTAGTTCAAATATTAAGTCCATGTTACTCCTCTCTTTTATTACGTACCATATTATGTGAATGGAAAACGTTAATTCCTATAATCACGTGAAAGTGATACATGCAATGTACACAAATAAACAAATCACCTTTGCTCCAAGCTGTTGAGCAGACTGCATGGCAGGGCTACTGTCAAAATGCTCACCGAACTTGAGAACACAATAAGAGTCCCCTTCATCATCTGAGTTGTCGGACGACGAAGTTCCATTAGCTATGTTTTTTATATCAATAGATCCTTCTCGTAATCTTTTAAACCAGACCGTTTTATAATAATCGAGCTTTAAACCTACAGAAATTCACATAACAAAATCACAAAATTCACCATTAGGTTTTGCGGATTCCTTACCAGTATCGTCACACAATTTTAACGTTAAAATTTATTACCTCTGTATTTTATTGAGGCCCAGCCACAACCAGACTTTCTCATAATTTTGTCGGGGTTTATAATCGCTTTGCATGAGATTGCCCACGCTGACGGTGACGTGAATACTTGTGATGTTTCTTGCGAACGAATTTGACCATTGTCTAAGAGATCGCCCGTGAACTTTTGGCCCTGTTAATTTTAAACAATTTTTATTTGTAGTACAAACGACACAAGTTACCACCGTTGAAATTAACACAAGCGACAAGTGGATCGATTTCTTACATGATACTCCAAAGTCATTGTCCCTTCGCCTGGTTTTAAAATTCCAGCTGCCAGTAGCATTGGTAGTGTAACACTTCGTTTTGTTAATGGCTGCGCCGAAAAGTTAAGAACTGGTCCATTGGATGTTGTTGGAGTTGGTGTAGAACTTCCAGCAGAAGGACTGTTGTCATTGTCGCCGGACTCTGACTTTTTGTCCACTTCCGTTTTACAAATCACCTCATCTTCGGTTTCGTTCTATCAAAAATCATTAATTTACCATCACTTCACAAATACTTTAATGAGATGCACAGAGACAATTAA
This sequence comes from Callyntrura guangdongensis, assembly GCA_027744295.1. NCBI lineage: Eukaryota > Metazoa > Arthropoda > Collembola > Entomobryomorpha > Paronellidae > Callyntrura > Callyntrura guangdongensis. Next base: position 10,926 of record JAHZNB010003469.1, read on the forward strand.
TCTTGATGACTAACCACATGATTGGGCCCATTTACTAAAACATCCGCGTTATCAGACATTTCTGCTGAAATTGTTTCACTTTGTGTTATAGGAGTATGTGGAGGTGACACAGAATTACTTTTATTTTCCATATCAGAAGACGAAGAAGGGGTAGGAGGCTTTGATGAACTATTATTGGAAGTGGAATTCGACCTTCTGGTCGTTGACTTCGAAAGTCTCGCTATTTTCGGAGGAGGGGGAGGGGAAGGCGGCGCTGAGTCACTATTATTGGAGTGAGCGTTATTATTATTACTACTTATAGTGCCATTATTTTCAGTTCTACTGTTGGTGGCACTACTATCCGTATTATCATCCACTTCCATCATTTCACACTCGTCCCGTTGGTCCACAGCCATCTTCATTGAATTTTTGTTGTTATTCTCTACTGGTTCAGAAGACACCTCCCCGTCCATGCTCTCGCACGTTTGACGCAAGGAAATAACTACAAAAAATATTACAACTTTAACCCGACCTCCTTGAGTGTACAACACCGCGAAAATTTTGTTGTTATTCTCTACTGGTTCAGAAGACACCTCCCCGTCCATGCTCTCGCACGTTTGACGCAAGGAAATAACTACAAAAAATATTACAACTTTAACCCGACCTCCTTGAGTGTTACAACACCGCAAAATAAACTTTCTTCCAAAAAATACTTTAGTTTAAAACACGATGCTTGAACCCAGTAAACAAAAGCTTGTTTTTTTACTTTAAAAAAATAGTAAGCACCTCAACAAATTGGCAAAACACTGTTTTCCCATAAAGTGATTTTGAACTTTGAACTGTTTGTTATTATACACCATACTACACTTATCATCATCATAGTCAACATTTTATCTTTTGTTTACAGCATATCACCTGCTTAGCCCTTAAAAATACCACCACCAGTCGACTCGAGGAATAACATATAGAACCGCAAATTTCACGCTGTTTTCCCCTCCAGTCATGACATAGACTCTACCCTCTCTGGTAACTTCGTTCTCCCCACAGGAGTCCCCAATCTTACTCCAATTTTCGTAAAAAGNTAGAACCGCAAATTTCACGCTGTTTTCCCCTCCAGTCATGACATAGACTCTACCCTCTCTGGTAACTTCGTTCTCCCCACAGGAGTCCCCAATCTTACTCCAATTTTCGTAAAAAGTTCTTGACCCTGAAAAATATCCTCGGTTTGTCAGTGTCAGGATGTCATTCATTGTTGGGCCATGGCTCACTGTGTAGCGTATGCAGTTTTCTACCCATTTGCAACAACTAATCCCGGCACAAATGGTACTCGCCGATAGCGCACACTTTCTGCAGCAAACTGATACCACTTTTGACGAGAACCCCTTGACCTTGCCCTAGTATCGGGTCAAAATCCGGAGAAACTGATGAATGGGGTTGTGAAATTTACCAATTTGAAAAGGTTAGCTGACTCCCGCAAAACTGGTCTGTTGCTATTGACCGCCATGGATTTTAACAGGGTTTATGGCTTCTCCGCATATCAAGGAGCCAATTGCCCCGTCGTCATCATCCCTAGCTCTGAGCACAACAGCATAGCAGCAGAAGAATGCAGGCGAAACAAGCAAAAGGTAAAATTAAATAGCTCTCCTCCCTAACTTTGTTTGGTTCCGTTCGTTCATCGTTCCTTTCGGTTTGTAACTCTTCGAACATTGAGGATATCAAGAAAGCAGCTGCTGCAGCTGTCCCCTTGACATCACCACTCATTTCTTTGCATTTTCTTTTTTATTGCATATTGCATTACGCTTGTACGCGCTTACGTCTTAACGCTGGCGTTGCGTTGTTGTTGTTGTTATACAAACACGAAATTTTTGTAGTACAACACATGCATAGTACCTAGTACCTGCTTTAATAGCTCGTAGATGTTCCCCAAATCGTACTCCCATCCGTATTCCGTGAAATCCATATCCTATCCTCCTTTTTTGTTTTATTATCAACCCATAACGAGTAAACGCTAACAGAAGAGGTAAACAATTGAATTATCTTCCTGTCTGTGTGTCAACATGATAACTTTTCAAGGAAAAGGAATTTTAAAAAGTATGAGTTCGAAGAAGAAATTTGGGGGCAACTCCCTGGAAGGTGGATCTCTTAAAATTTCAACATACTAATATAACTTTAAAAGTTGGTGTACAGATCACAGATACATGATGGATGGCGGTATTAAGGATCCTTTAGATCATTTATAAAAATGGTCGTCATGTCTGGTCCTTCCGCCCGATCGTCCGTCCGTACCCATTATCTTGTCCGCGCGATAACTTTTGAAGGGAAAGGAATTTTCAAATTCTAATTTCGCCAATCGATAGGTATGGACCATAGCTCGGTCAAGTTTGAAGATGGGTACATGGGGTCGACCCCCTGGGGGTCAAGTGGGGGTCAAAGTTCAATTACGTCCAAATGATCTCAAATTTCATATACATGTACTTCTTATGTACCTAAACTAATTTACTACATTTCTATTCGAAATGAATGACCCCAGTGACCTCCAGAGGTCACCAAATGTCAGTTATTGTTTGTCCCATAACTCCAAAACGGTTAATCCGTTTGGGATGGGGTTTTCGACTATCTACTAATAATGACAAGGCTATAACATATGTCAACATGACACGTCTCTGACCTTTGGTGGTCAACGGGGAGGTTAAAATTTAACCACGTCCAAATGAACTCAAATTCGGTAGTTAGGTACTTCTCCTGTACCAAAACTAGTTTACTAAATTTCTATTCGAAATGAAGGACCCAAGTTAACTCCATAGGTCAATTATTGTATATCCCATACCTCCAACACGGTTAATCCGTTTAGGATGGGGTTTTCAACTATCTACTAACAATGACAAGGGTCCCCTTAAGGTTTTCTTGATTTTTAAACATGACAACCATGACTTTATCCTTTATCTTTAACCATGAGGTTTATTAAAAAGCTTGAATCCATAACTCTTGAACGGCTAATCCGTTTGAGATTGGGTTGAGTTGTCGACAATGAGTTGTAATGACGAGGGTTATTACGC
>JAHZNB010003470.1:0-11028 GCA_027744295.1 Callyntrura guangdongensis
CTTCTTGTCTTCTTCACATTTTTTTCCTGTCTATTCTCTTCTCCTGTCCATTTGACAAAAACTTTACGGCTGCCTGCCTGCCTGACTGTCTTTTTGCGGTTGCCGTTGCGGCGGTGTCTTCTTATTTTATGATTATTATGGACGTACGACGACAACGAGAAGGAAGCACAGGCGAATAATAATATGTAACGCAAAGTGCAAATAAAGGCAATTATGATGATGATGACGACGACGACAAAGACGATGGCGATGATTTTGTTAACATTGCCTTTTAATATTGATTTTTTTGGTGGTGAGTGAGTGATGGAGGTGCCTGCATGTGCGCGTGTGTGTCAAAGTACATTTTATTTTTGTGACACTACTGCGCTGTGGCAGCGTTTGTCTTTGTTGTCGGTGGAGTCGTGTGTAACACGTCATTTATTTAAGGGAACTCTGGTATGGCATGCCATACCGTAGATTGGTACACTTAAAAAATTTGTCGTGTGTTGATAAAGCGATAAAGGTAATAGTCTTGTACCGTTTATTGCTATTAAAGGCTACCGCTTTTTGTGAAACTGTGTTTGTGTGGTTATGCACGCCTGCGACCTTTTTTTACTAGATGGGTTATGGGGCTGTTAGGTAGTTGAATAAAAAGGGACAATTTTCATGAAATATGTGAAATTTATACACACATCCAGTTTTACAGATCTGTCTGCTGCTGCCAGCCAACATCATCGTGGTGGGCAAATTTTACTTGTGTCAATAAATAAATAGGCACAGTGTAAAAATGTCTCCCTCAATTCAATGCGAATCGATCAGGGAGAGGGAGAGAGGTGAAGTTGAAGTTCTTGGCAAATACATGGAAATATGATGCAGTTACGTGCATACTTGACAATGTGGAAGTACACAATAAATATATGGTTTTGAGAAATGTAAATTTGTCCATGTCTCTCTCTCTCTCTCTCTCACTCACTCGTTCTGTTTTTGACAAATATTGATGAATGATAGTGACTACTACTACTTACTTCTCTTCTGACTAACTGACCTATGCATATATGTGGCCACAAAGGCTGCCAAGTTCCACTTGAAGGGAGATAAGTATCTCCCAGAGAAAAACGACGATTTGCGATATGAGGATGGATGGAAGGAAGAGAGTCCCTCTTGAAAATTAATGAAGAGTCAGTGCAGTACTTCTTCTGTCAGTCTCTGTACACAGGCATGTCTGACAATGAGTGCGTAATTTTTCTAGCATTGACGTCGTAGGTGTTGAATCCTGTCGTTTTTTTTACTATACAGTCAACAGGAGACGGTTATAATAATATTTTTTGATTGAAATGAAATTATGAATTGATTACCTATATATGCAGCTGCGGCGCGTGCTATCGCCGTATGACCGAGACCCTGACTTGCTCTGTAAATATTTTAAACAGGTGAGTATATATACGCCGTACACCAACCACCATGAATGATGTGCGGATTACTGGTAATCATTTACAATAACGGCTATAAAATGACTGTATGGGCAATTTGCTTGTATTATTTTACAATGGGCTGTCTTCTAAACTATCTTTTAATGTTACTTACACGTTCTACCGTTGTGCTACTCCACTCTGCCAGTATATGCACACCTCCAACGGAGGAGGTAAAAATGTTTATCAAGCCCTACAGAGTAGTTTGGGTAGCGTGGATTTGGCGTTTTCTGGTTAACGCTGAAAATCTTACTAAGGGTCAGTAGAATGTGCTTGCAGAGCCCATCGTCATCATCATCTTTCGACGTCGTTACGATGCTCATTGCCAGTTTACCATAAAACTTGTTCATACCTGCTTGCCTGCGCGACTACAACCTCTAGTAGGGCACTGCAGCTGCTCTTATTTGAACAAAGAGCTGTAACAAGATGATGTGCTTGTTATTTTGCCCCTTTGAGGGTAAACTTGTTCTGTAAACTAGCAATAAAATATAATAAAATTAATTGTTTATCTATGATTTGTGTGAGGTGTGAAAAAAAATTGCAAAAGACGCTTTTAAGGAGAGGACATTACTGTCAAGTGGATTGTTTTGGGGGACTCAGCAACACACACATACAACCACACCGTTTGTTTGTCATTTATTGTGAGATAGAAAGATGGATTGATTGTTAGCAGAACAATATAACACGAGGAAAAAAGTGACAAAGTGGTTTTCTCTGGTCAGGTGGCAAATAATCACCCTCTCAAAATGTAATAAAATTACACACTTGTCCAAATCCAAGTTTGCGCGTGTCATTTGTAAGAGTAAAAATATTAATATGTATAAAAGTGGCCATTGACCATGATCCTGACCAAGTGTGAGTACTGCTAACGAAGAAAGAACTAAAACATAAGCGCCGTAGTTTTAGTCGTGTTTTGTAAAACAAGAAGGTGCATGTGCTACGGTAAAAATCGGGAAAATCCTTTAAACTTGTCATTGCTTCCAGTTTGAGCGTTTTGTCCCTCGGCTGTCTGTTCTTGTTGTACAATAACAGCAACTGTCATAATTATCTCACCGTACAATCAAAGGACAAGTAGGGAAAGTAAATGTCATGTGAAAATCAGGAAAACCTTTTCTGAAAGCGTCCATCCTTCACAGGTTCGTATGTACACACAAAAATTTGTGTTATGTTGGAAGTTAGAGGCAATACTATGCTAGTATTTATGTGTTACCTCATGTGTTAATTAATTATGCATAATATATAATCAGATAGCTAGTATTGCTGACTGAACAAAAAATTTAACATTTTCCGTTTCATGGGTTTATCTCTTGCTTTGCGGTTAGTATGGTAGCTCTCCTCTTTAACATATCTGGTGGACTCTTGACAAATTAATAATTCAGCCGTTTAATTACTCAACTATGAATGCAGGGTTCCTTGTACCACATGGCATGTGGTTGTCGCCGTGTTTTATGGCCACATTTTTGGTTACATGCATTATTAGTGTCCCTCTTAGAATTGGGCTGCATTTTTAAATATTTTGAGTAATGCAATTTATTTGTAAACGGAAGGGAGCACCTCGACCAAATGGTGCCGTATTACGTTACTCGTGTCCGTGTGTTCCAATTTTAACGACTTATTTATTTTTTACTTCCAAGCTAATCACAATCATCCATCATGTAGCCGTTTGCCGTACAATAAATTCTTTTTTTCATTGTGTTCTCTTCCCTTCTCATCAGTCATAGTTTATCATCGACTGGCTACTGTAGTTTAGTGTGTCCTGTGATTGACTACAACATTAATCACTTTCGTCTGTAGTTGTGTGTATTGCCTTAAGGTTATCACGCCTGTGTCCTGTGTGTAATGTGGATAAAAAAATACAGGTGCAGGTGCAGGGTGCAGCTATCTAAACAAAAGCTCGTCATAATAAAGCATTCATTTTTACTATTTACGGTAGTTTTTTTTATAGCAAATCCGTTATGCCCATTCATTTTTTCCATTTGTGTTCCTGTCGATTCCAAAATTATCTTTGTAAATTTTTTGGTAATATAGCATTACAATTACAGCAGCCAAGAAAATTGGATTTTCACACTTTCTTTTCATTTTGTACCGATATCAATAGAACACACGATTTTGTGTCTAATAATAATACCTTCAATTATATTGCATCCGACAGAATAACGATAAAATAGTCCATATCGTTGTAACAAAGGGGTCGTGTGTCCTTTAATGATTGGTAACCCACACCACCACAACGACTACTACTACCGTTATCGTCATAAAAATGCAATTGGAGTGGCCATATCCCTTTACATATTTTTTAAACTGTTCCAATAATCATTATCATTATCATCCTCGTCTGAATTTACATAAAAGAGCAAACAACTCTCTGGGATAATGGCTGTTTAGAGGCTGTAACTTTTTGACATGACATAATCAAGGTCAATTTCTCAAAAACGGTGTGTGTGTGTGTGTACATGTGTGTATCTGTACGCGAGGGAGTACGTTAACTTTTCTACGACAGAGATAATTACGGAGGGCCTTTAACGTAGGTACACTTATTACATCAGTCGTTCATTAAATTACCAACTGCTACCGACGTGATAGAGGTTATGGCTAGCCGGCTAACAAGAAAAATGTGTAATTCCTTGCTGTTCAAAAATGCTAACCATGCGTACAACATTTAACTTCATAATTTTGCATTCCGATCTGTTTTCTACCATTGAAGTAAGTCATAAATTTAATAATACGCTGTCCAAAGCGGTAACATAATTTGTCTGAGAAGAAGTCAAATTGGGCTTTTGTGAACTATACAAAGCAAACAGCAGAGAGCAGCAGTAATCATTTATACATGTAATTGTACCAATAGGTATAATAATATGTCTGATTTTTTTATTACAACATTTTTACACTTTGAAGGAAAAGCACGTAATAATTCGAAATAGGTGGTAATTATTACTTCGGCTCCTTCACGTGGTCCTCCAAAGTGGGATCATTTTGTGGGGAATTATATATTGATAAATGAAGGATAGATGCGCGACTTTAAATTAAGTTGTTATCCTGATGTTATCAATGCACCGTGAACACCAAGGCGTTATTTCACGAGGTTGAAAAATTTAGTAGGTAAATGTACACTAAAAAGTTAATAGGAACTTGGATCCGATGTTCCGTTGCTTATACATTACGTATATTACCGAGCCATGGCTGTTCCGGGAGCAAAGCTCACGTGCTCCAACATATTCTGCACATTCTGCACCCTTGATCGGAAGCTAATCAAGCTTACTTTACTTTTTTTTCTCCCTTGACGGCAATTTTGATTTCATTAATTTTTCACAAACAACAAAAAACAGATTACCGCCACCGACAAGACATTCTTTAGACTTCCTGACTGGTGTCCACCAAAATGTTTTTTTTTCTATTGTGCAGTTCATACTATATTCAGTGCAAAGAATAAAGCACATGGCTTATTTTACAAGTGATAAAGCTGATTATTTATGGTGGATGGATATACATAACGACATATATGTAACATTGATAACATATGGACAGGTATATGCAAATCTATAGTTAGCTTTTTTTAACAATAACTGGCCTTTATTGCAACTATAGAGAGGTCCAATACCAATTTTTGCACTTTTCTCATTCCATTCTTTAGTGACGGAGAACTATATTATGACGACTTGATTGATGGCAGCAGGCAACCTTAAAAATGAAATTCATCATTATTTTTCTGTTTATTGAATGCACTATTATGTTAAACGGTTCTTTTTCTCCTCGGTCACAAATAAAACTTGTATATTCCAGTGTATAAGTGAGGAGAAGGGTAAGAAGGCGTGAAATTGAGTTGTATGGAGCGGCTGTCTTGTCAGGAAACTTGATTACCTAATTTTAAGCNGGTAAGAAGGCGTGAAATTGAGTTGTATGGAGCGGCTGTCTTGTCAGGAAACTTGATTACCTAATTTTAAGCAAGGCGAAATGCCTTTGTGTTGACTAGACATAGTCAAAAAAGAGTTTCGGCTGGATTTTCTAGAAGTTGCCAGTTAGTTCGTAGTTGTTAGTAGTATATATGTATCTTACTATGCATGTATGAATATTGCCGGCTTCGTTTTTACCAGTTTCCTATCACTTGATTAACACATACAGCATAGGTGAACGCTTAGTCCCGAAAAGATGTGTAATTTTCTCGCTGATTTTCAAATGACAAGTTCTTAATCGACTCTTTTGTCAATAATAATAGGGTGACTAGTGACTACTCTCGCTCCCTCCTGCTGCGTGGGTGCTCTTCATTATAACTGCCTTTTTAGCTTTAAGTGATTTACATGTTAGAGTGCTGACTGCTGACACGTTATATTTTACCCATCCGGTTTATTTCATTTACCCTTTCAATATAATTACCCTCGCTTCACCTTAACCTCTCTCTTTATAACGTACACGTATATGGAGTACCTCTACGACGCAGGGGCAATTATCTCCGTTTTACGTCATTGATGGTAGTTCGTGATATTAAGTGCTGAGATCAAACTAACTAATTTTTTCAAAGACATTTTTATTTTATGCGCACATAAAATAAAGTAGTTATCGAAAAAATGAAGCCCTAATTTTTGTTCTGTTATTATAATTATAATCATTATTATTGTTATTTAACACCCGTTGGAAATGGGAACAGGGAATTCCTTGTCGTGGCATTGCTACTACTGTTACTGTCACTTCTCTTCGTATCAAAGGGTTTACTTTGCTGCAGAGACAAAAGGGTAAAAAAAAGACAAAAACGTTAGCATAGTTTGTGGTACTTATAATTTCTTGCTTGTGTTTGTGTATATGTGCTTGTTTGTGTGTGAAAATCTTACGAAAAGGTGATCAGACATGATTTTTTTTTTTTGATTTTTTGGCAGCTGCCGTGATGCCGTTTGCCGTTGTATTATCTAGTGCTGCTGTGTGGTTTATTGTTACCACTAAACCAGAGTGACTATCAATATCTCTCTGTCTACCACTATGTCTATTTGTCTTTATGCGAAATGACGTTATAGCAATGTAAAGCTAAAAAAAATTGTGTTCTCTGCTAGTAGTGAGTATAGTGACTTGAGAGAAAAGATACAACATTTATTTTGCTGAGGCGCCCGTGTGAATACAGCTATTGGCACACGGGATAAGGTTATCGTTGTCTTGAGGAATGATAATGACAGAGATTTTTGTGGGGGAGGTGAACTTTTCATGCAATACAATGTCGTGGTTTATTGGCTTGTATGTTTGTATCAATCCATTCAACTAAATTATATCGTATTTATGTCAGAAAATACACCAAGTTTTAAAACTTATGAGATTTTTCGAAAGTCGAAAGTAATTTTAGGATTGGATAATAAAAAAATATACTGTTTGTATGTGAGTGCCTATCTGTGTGTGGTTATGTGCTTGTTTACTATTTATTTTTGTAAAAATAATCAAATTGTCAACTGTAATTACCCATTGTGATATTGCTCCAAAAGCAGAGCGTGTGCATGTCGTGTACTTGAACTGTTACATTTACACGCTGCATTGGTACTGCCGTTGACAATGAGTGTTTGCTTGCTGCTGTTTGCAAGAATATTTTGAAATCGAGAGAGAGACAAGCAAGGCAATGGGAATAAGGAAGGAACATACCTACGTAGAAAAATGGCAATTTCAGTTTGTCGTTAACAGTGTGAAGGACGTTACAGCCCGGTAGTATGGTTAGAAAAAATAAAATCTCTTATTTTTTGGCATCCGAAATGATCAAAGTTGTATTTTGAAGCGAGCAAGGTTTTAATTTCACAAATCATCCCTGAGATGTGTGCAGCGGAATGAGGGACGACGATGTACGTCCGCGAAGAAGCTTTATTTAAAAATAAAAAATATAATCGTCTCATGTGTAGTAAATAAGTGTGTGCCTTTTAGTTCCGGCGTATCGTCTCGTTGGTATAATAAGAAGTTTAAATAATGAGTAAAATACAATACCTACTTGCTACTCGGTTAAATATTTTATTAGTTTCCCACTAACAGAGAAACCCACAAGTATTACGTTGCTTTAAATTCGCCCATCCTCCGGGTCATCATCATCGTTGACATCGTCAGTTCCACTAATACTGGCGGCTTTTCATTTCTTCTTATTACCAAACCGCATCCGCATGTTACGCTGAACCTGAACTAGTTTTGCCAATAAAATGCAAATCTGCATCGGTTTTTTTATCGTCATCATCATCGTCGACATCGTCAGTTCCACTAATACTGGCGGCTTTTCATTTTTTCTTATTACCAAACCGCATCCGCATGTTACGCTGAACCTGAACTAGTTTTGCCAATAAAATGCAAATCTGCATCGGTTTTTTTACTGAACTGTACTTTTGTGTAACTTCTCAGCAGCAAAATAATTTAACGTGTAGCTGTTCTGGCCCAGTTGGCTACGGTTTTGGGAACTGGGTAACCTACGCCCAAAAAACGATACGTTATAATTTGTCTAGTTCTTTGAAAGTGACTGAGGTCCGGAAAAAGAGCAATAAAAGTAATGGACACAGAGAAAAAATTCAGCAGTACTCTTCGTGTTACATGTCTTAACAATGTTTCCCGACAGAAAGAGCAGTTTATATCGTCGTACCAGGTTATAGTTTTCTTATTATTTTTGGAAAACATGTTACATTTGCAGCACACGTGAGCTCATAAATAAACTAAAGTAGACATTACGACCAAAAAAATCTCTCTTGAGTGGTGTAGTCATACTTAACAAGCGTTTTTATAGAGAGATTTTTTTTAAAGGAAATGAGTTTAAAATTCTCGGATAATGGACCAGTATTAAAATTGTGACTTTTACCACTGCTGCAAGATATACGACACATGTTTGCAACGTTGTTACCCAAAGAAAGAAACTTGAAAGTATAAAGCACACCGAGCATGTTAACGTGGTGTTGATGCTCATACCACGTAAAGCGGCTGTCGTCTTTTTATGAAGTGTGGATGGACAAGGCTGAGACGGAAAAGAAAAGTTTCGGAAATAAAAACAGTATTTTCGTCACACTGTCGAGATTACGAAGAAGGAATAACAAAGGAAGTATTGAGTTCGAGAGATTTTGACTTTAACTCTACCCGTTGTTGGAAGACATTATCGTTACGGTACATCTGAACAGGAAACAGGAGTAGTGTTTGGGGTATTGCGAGACGACACTGGGGATATCTCTTCTTTGCCAAGGTAAGACAACTCCACAGTGTTTTATTCAAAGTTTTAGCACTTTCTACTGGTAAATAGCATCCATAAAATTAAATCAGGGTTATGTGTTTTAGTTAAATACTTAGATTCTACAGCATTTAAGAAGCCAAATGCCAAATGAGTGGCATGCTTTGTTGGTTTGTTAGCCGTGAAGATGGAAGTACTAAACAACGAAATAATACACAGCTCTAGCTATTTCATCATCATCATAAGTTGACGTCACTAGTAGTGAAGAAATGCTACAAATTATTTTTTGCGATCGGTTTCAGATAAGCCGACACACTACGCTAGCATGCATCCAGACAATCATACAATATTTTTCTTTCGGTAGAAAGAATCTAGCCCACCGTGAACAAGGATAGATTTATTTTAAATTACGCTGTTGAAAAATGAAACTTGCCAAGAGAATATGCTAAAAATAATTAACAGATTATCTAATGACAAATGAATAAGCATTGTCAAACTAAACTCGACCGCCGACCTCAATTAAAGCTGCACTTGAGTTTCTGTCTATGCAAATAATAACAATAACTTATACTGTGTAGCGTAGCCATTCAAGTAAGTTTCTGTTATGATCATCTTTACATATTATTTCCTCGCGCCAACTACTACAATAACAGCTCCCATTGTCATTACAATAGCAGACAAAATTCTATCGAGAATGAAGAGGAAACTTGAATTTGCGGCCCATAGCAAGTCACTTCCGGAGACATTTCAAATCACCTTCAAAGTTCCGTTAATGAACACTTACATTAGCAAGCTAACTTGACCACTCTCTGCTTGAATGTACCAGAAGTTATATACGCGTGTAGTAAAATAAATTATTTTAAAGTGATAATTGAAAATGTAAAGGTAGTTTGTCTGCTTGTTGTGAGGATAAAGAAGAGCACACACCTCCAAAAATAGAAAAACAGGGAAACAACAGCAAACTTGAATTAAGCCAACAAAAACGTGCAACATGGTAGCCAAAAGTGGGATAATTAATTTGCCAACCACTGTTACATCGCTGCTTTAATGTTTTGGATTCATCAATTACCTATTTACGTGGCTTAAAACCAGAGCTTGTTGTTGTTAGCTTCTTCGTCGTTCTGAGGAGATTTTATGCTTCCAAAACAGAAAAGTTAGGTCAGCGCAACAAAAAACGTTTACGTTTCTTCAGGCCACGCTTCATGTCACAACGATCAATGTTTTTGATAACCACCACACGAGTCTTTTTTGGTGGACTTCCCAAACGAACTTGAGATTTATGGCGCGCGGTATGTAATACGATCGGTTTGTGGAGTTCTATACTACTACTGCACGTCTGCCTGTTGATAAGCTATAATTTCAGCAGGTATATGGTTTCAGCAGGTAGGTATGCTATTACGGCTAAGCTTATCAGGTTGTACGTGTACGCACTCGCATGCATAATAAAGTTATCTTTCATTTTAAGAGTTTTTTTGATAGTCACTCAGGTATGCAAAGGGCATATATCTGAAAGATATTCGAGCGTGATGATCATGAAAATCTGAGCTGATAATAGCTGTTACTGCTACCGTGCAATAAGCCCTTGGCCTTTTTTAGAAACGGTTTTGTGTTAAGTAAGCGCCTACACAAGCGAATCTGCTTATAGGGGAAGCGGGGGGGGGGAGACAATACGTTACAACTGTCAATATCATTTTTATGTGGATACTACGAAACGGGCCAAATTCTTGGTTTTCTCAGAAGACTTATTCTTTCCAGATAATCACGCGTGGTAATCTTATTGGTGAGCGGTCAAACTGATAGTAATAGTTAGCAATTGACCTATTCTGTGGTTCAACGCAAACAAAGTCTATATGACTATGACATTGAGACTGGCTGTCCTGTGATGTGTGACCGGCGTGGATGACTCGTGGATTTTTTTTACATATTTAAAGAATAGTATACGTCGTCCGCTTATAATTAGTCAGGCAGACAGACAGTAGCCAGTAAACTGACCAGCATTTATCAAAGAGCGCTGTAATTATAGAAGTAATAAAATGGTCACTAGAGTTGTAAGTTGTAACTGTGCATGACAGACAAAGCTGTAGCACGTGTCGTGTCATTTTCATATTTTTTACTGAGGTATTACTTTGTAGTAGCTGTTTTGTTAATTTGGAAGGTTTTTTAATGTATTCATGCGCACTGACATTATTTGACAAAAATTGTTCATGCTGAAGATGACAAGGCAAGTATGACTGACATTGTCAGGGAGCAGTGACATTTATATATCCCTAACAGAAATGGCAATGCAGGTTGGTTACATTTTGTAAATAACGATAACTCGACTCCTGTTTAATAATGTCTTACGTGAAATCAACTTTTATGATAAAAGTTTTATCTATTTGTTAGAATGGGAGAATATTTGGGACTGTGACGACTACGACCACT
>JAHZNB010003471.1:0-19111 GCA_027744295.1 Callyntrura guangdongensis
AATCTGAGATGAAAAGAAAACAAGTTCACGTAAAACGTGCATAAACTTTCTAGATATTCACTTATTGTTTTGAATCGCCCAATGACCCATGTCATACATAAATTATAAAATGTACCTTTAAATTCCTATAATACCAAAAAGTTTAAATTGATTAGTGTTCCTGTCATAATATATCTACTAGCTGAGAGGAAATAGTTTTTACTCCTGTAAATCATTATGGGATGTATCAAGTATTGTTTTAGTTGTCCAAATTCGAGTAAATATAACAAAAAAAATTATATGCGGTTTTATTAAACATAAGAAATGGCCTAAAGGTACGGCGTACGATGATGACTAATATTTTCGATTCCCTTTTAATTTTTTTATGTTTGCATCTGCCGTGTTTTCTTCAAATCTGGACTACAAAACTGACAGCGTAAGTAACGTACAACGTTAATATCTTGTATTATTGAAATGTTGTATTATAAATTTTAAATAAGTAAATGGTGTACTGATGACCGCTTTTGTTCCTGACAGGCTGGTTCTTCTGGCATTCTTTGGGTCGATAGGAATGACACTTCTTGTAATTGGTTGTGCAACAGAAAGCAAGTAAGTACTATCATTGCCACTTCAGCATTGGAGTGCAATATAAGTGCATAATTTTAACTATTGATATTTTTTACTCGTTACAGTTGGTGGCCATTTTTCGTAGTGATATTTTATCTGCTTGCTCCAATTCCCATACTCTTGTCGAGAAGATATAGTTCATCCGGTATGGGACCATCAAATGCGTGTCAAGAGCTAGCCATATTTATTACGATGGGCATTGTAATCTCAGCATTTGGTCTACCTGTAATTCTGCACCGAGCTCCCATCCAAGGATCGACAGACGGAGTTGTACGTCACCTTTAGTGTCTTAAATATTTTGATTTGGTTAGATACCCGAAATATAACAAATTGACCGTGTTTGATTTTTTTCTTGCAGATAACACTAAAGGCAATGATGTATGTTCTTGGAGGAAATATCGTCGTGTTCTCAACCATTGTTGGATTTTTTATAACCTTTGGTGGAGAAGATGTTGAATATAATATGTGGTAATGAACTAAATAAACAAAGTGTATAGAAGCACATAACAGAGTGATACAAACACTTATAGATACCTACTATCGAATTATGCTATCATCAGTGTTGGTATCACTCTGTTGTGTGATATAAAGAAGAGGCGTGTATTTCTTAAATATGGACCATTGTAGGGGAAAACAAAAATGTAAAAAATAAGTGTTTTCTCACTTATTGTATGCATGTTTGTTTTCCCTTATGATGCATTTGACATTTTGATATTGTACACTTCATGTACATAAAAGATTGGCATATTCATCGCATTTACCCAAAAATAGTCATTTATTATTAATTTTGAACGTCATACGTATGTTATTCTCCAATGTACATAGTTTGTAACGTTTTTGGATCGACATGTCAGAAACACGTATAAATTTTAATTAATTTTAATAATTCATTTGGTATAGATTTCAAAACTAGAATTTTTGCTTTTGTTATCGTTTTGTTGTGTTCGGTTGTTAGTTTATAGTTCACTAAAACAATACAAGGTGCACCGAATGTAAAAATATATCATGCAATGATGATTTTATAACAACTTCTGTAATATTTTTTGTTAATTTATTATTATACATGCATTGCATTTATCTAATAATGTATTTTATGTATTTTTACAATAGAATGATACTATCGGTAAAGTAATCTACAACGTTGACTGAAAATCCATAAGCCCGCCACAAAGAGTAATTATAAAAAATGAAGGTAGTATGGAATATTTCTAACAGTTACTTTCACTACAACTCCAACCACAAAAATCATTATAAAAAACCAAACCAAATTTTTACAATCACAATGATGGTTTGATTTGATTTTGTGTCAGTAGCCGTTAGAAATAGTCCTGACGAACTTTAATTGTTTTCATCGCAAGTGGCTGATATTCACTTTCTTAGGATAAATATGAACGATGTAAATATAAGCTGGTAGTGCTTGTTCCTTTGTAGTAGTTTTGGAGTATTAGATGCACCATGTAGTAGTGTCGTGTGTGTAGTTTTTTCGGTTTATAAATTGATGTATTTTCACTATGGACCGTTTCAGTGCATCGTGCAAAATGTACTGCAAACGGATGAACAGTATAATTAAAATTATATGACACAAAAATTGCATAAATGGTTAAAAAGTTTATACTAAAAACAATATCTGCTTAATTTTAATGTTTATAATACGACCGTAATTTTGCCCCATAACAGATTGATTACTTAATTGTTTCATACTTGTTTGTGAAAATATAAGTGTAACAGAAAAACGGTTAGGGTAGTTTGTAGGTGAGGTATTATGTACTGAAAATAAATCGTGCATTCAAAGTATTTTGTATGAATTTATTGTGCTACTTAATTTTGACAGTTTATGTGGTTTTGGCCAGATTGTACAGAGACGTAAACTTTATGAAAATCTTGAAAAAATTGTACTACCTTGTCCTATAACAAACTGCAGTTGGGTTGTTATGAAGCGAAACCTGGTGAGACCATAAATTGTACTAAATATTAAACGTCACACTGCATCGTGCAAGTTTAGAGGCTTGCGATTTTTGTGTAAATGGCAATTGAGTTCTCACCGTGACTCTTGGAGATACACCTCTGTGTTGTCTACGGCTTCCATAATGAAGGTGACGATGTTTACGGAATAAAGGGGTGGCATCTTTCGGAGTGTCTGGCAATGGAAGATGATATTCTATTAAAAAAATAGAAGTTTATGAGTGGTTTATATAGAAAGGATTTCTAAGGTGTTTATTGACATGTGTATCGTTAAAGACAGCGGCCAAACAGTCAAGATAGCACCCAATGGACCTCCAAGCCTAATTGTACAACCAGTATTTTTCGAGTAATTTAACAAAATATAAGTGAAAGATTTACGAAAGAAAGTTTCAGCTCAGAGTTCATTGCGACAGTAGTGTGCTCATACATCCAGCGGACTGCAAGACAGCACTTACCGAAACCAAAATCGGGACTGTTTGGCTTTAGTCCCCCAATATATTGTATTTCTTCATACCAGGTTTATTAATAAATATATCTCCGTCTTAATTTACTGTGATTGGTCGCCTTTGAGTTCTAACAAGCGCAACTAAAGGGCGTTTGCCAGAGGTACAATGTAAACAGTTATCTGGATATTTGTTGCCAATTGAATGAGAACTAGACGCTGTTCTACGCCCAGATGAATGTGGCTTTTGAGTGCTATCTTGGAGACCGCTGGATGCAGCTGCTTTAACTCTGGGTGGATACACTCTTAAAGGGCGTCGGGCACCGCTTGACAGAGCTCTCGATAGTCTTTGTGCAGCTGTTGTACGGTCCGCACTGCTAATCACGGGAGTTTCTCTTGAAATGGCTGCTCGACTGGTTCTATTGCAACGACAACGACCGTTAACGTTTTGTGGTTTGTCAGCAGCGCTGGCCCGATTTGAATTTTTGTCCCTACCACTAGGAGGAGGTGCTGGCTTGTATGCATGTTTAACTGCAACTGTTGTAGCCGTTGTCTTAACGCTATTAATATTATTATTATTATTAGTGTTTTTCTTTTCACCGCTACCATCACCATCCTCCTTATCCTTTTTAGTCGTGGCACAACTTTTTTCGCAAGTAACAGGAATAGAGTCCCCATTTAACCTTTCTGTACGTAAGCGATTAACCTCTAATTGAAGCACTTCATTTCTTTCTGACAATGCTTTCTGATAAAGTTTATCCGCCTCCATCACTGTACGTATCTCCTGAATATTTCTGTCCAATGTTTTTCTATTTCATGTACATAAATAAGTAATTTAACGAACAAAGCAAAACAACGCAATGTTGATGATGGGGAATTTGATACCTTTCCTCGTCTGCTGTAAGAACTTTGTGCGCCAAGAGAGTCTTGTCGCTTTCATGCAACTTGATTCGCTCGTGTGCTTCCAGAAGCTGGGCTTTAAAATTTTCCACTTGATTTTCTAACCAGGTGCATTGCTTTTTACTTTCTTGAAGATCACTACGTATCCTTTTTATCTGTTCACCAAATTGCCCCTTGTCCTCCTTTGATTGCAATTTTAATTGCCTCACACATTGACTGGATTTGTCGTTCTGTATATATATTACAATCAACATAAGTGAATGTACACTCAACCATTTTGAATTATGGTCAACTTTTTACTTACGCTCGTTCGAAGTCTTGCGACTTCCCTTTCGAGTTTGACGTTTGCTTCTTTGAGCTCATCAATTTTACTGGATTGTTCCTTCAACGCCTTGTCTGAGGCATCCGTAACATTTTTTAGGTTCAATCTAGCAATTTCCATGTCCCGTTCCTGCAATTGCTTTTCAATATCATCCTAAAACAAATAATTTCAATAATCCGATTAAAATTATGAGAAATGCACGGTACACGGAATATACACGCCTGTACATATAATGTTTCGTACGTACTTTAGCGGAGGAGACTGCATTATACATTTTCTCCAGCTGCTCTTTCTTATCCCTCTGTTCTTTTTCTTTGTGCACGGCTTCCATTTCCCTACTTTCCATTTGTCGTTGCAAATCGTTTACCTTCTCTGTCAGTGTCTCGTTATTTGCCTGGAGAAGCGTGTTTTGCCCCGTGGTATTTTGCAAAGATTCTCGTAATCTTGCCATTTCCTCTCTAATGGAAATGTTTTGCTCTTGAATTACATGTAGTGCACTTTCCAAGAAGCTCCTACTATTACAACTATTGTGTGGTGCGTGTCCCGCGGCAGAAGCCGTGGAAAACTCGTCCTGCTGCTGCGAACACTGACGACATGAACTTTGCGTGTTGTTGTTTAGGTGAACTAGAAGACTATCCAAAAGGTCACGGATATTAGATTCCGTGGAATTTTTCTCTTTCAGAATCATTTTCAGGATGGACTCGTAGTTATCTCTTTCCTTTTCCAGTTCTCTGTATGATTCAACAAGGTCTTCGAGGTCAGCAAGAATTTCGCTTTTCTCCTTGTTCATCCAGTTCATTGCTTGTTTGAGCTGCTGCAGTTCATCAAAATCTGCAACGAATATACAACGCATTGTTGAGCTGGTACGTACAAAATCAAGTCTTACCTCAAGTAAACTTTTGATCACCGTTTGCTGGCATACTTTTATGAAGTCTTCCATGCAACTTGTCAAAATCGTCATTTTTCCATCTTACGTAAGAAACAATGCTATCCAGCCCTGAACGACCTTTCACCCTTCTCCTTCTGGAATTACTGCTATAATCAACAACAAATTCCTCGGCTTTGCTAATGTCTTCAGGGATACTGTCAGCAGTCAAATTGCTATCTGAAACCGACCGACTAGTCGCTTCCACAGGAGTAGGAGCTCCACTGACATCAGCAATAGAACTACTCCTACTACACAGGTGAAACTTTTTACCGGAAACGTAGATTGAAGTTGAGTTGTGACAATTTTTTAAACTTTTACTACTCATTGCCACACGATGATTGTCAGTTTCGACATCAGTGAAACTATTCTGTCGGTAAAATGAGCGCTCTTTTGCTGGTCGTGGTTCCCAGTTGGCCTTTTTGCTAATATTGTCGTTAATGAAGGGAGCAATTTTGATGGCCAAGTTTTTGTTTTCCACTTCCAAAAATTTTTTTTCTTTGTTCAGCTCATCAAGTTCTCCTTCCAGATTTTTTTGGATGGTGAAGGAATTATGGAGGCGTTGTTTAAGAATCGTGTTGTCATTTCGAATCTCTTCCAAGCTGATATATTTAAATAATCATAGCATTTCAATAAGTTATCATTTTTACAATTTTTATATAAAAGTATTATGCGCCTTTCGAGAATACAAAATGTTTACAATTGTTTGCTTTTTTACCGTGTTTTGTCTTTTCTTCTGTTAATGATATACTGAGAGATTTGTGTATGTAATTTATTAGTTAACGTGTCCAATATTTTGGATAATTTTGAAATTGCATCTTTTTCCTGTTTAGAAATAGACACGTTCAAAGTTAGAAACAAAATGGTCACAATTTAGCATTTTAGTGGGAATTTAATTATGATAGTAATACATAAGATTGCGGGAGTTTTCTTTTCTCAAAAGGAAAGAAGCAAGATTGTGAGCGTTTACTATAACAATGACCAGAAATAGATAGTGCAGCTGGACTATTGGACTGGACATCTTTAAGAATTGAATCGAGCCTCTTCACCGCATTTGAAAGCTTATAATATT
The DNA here is from genome assembly GCA_027744295.1 of Callyntrura guangdongensis. Taxonomy (NCBI): domain Eukaryota; kingdom Metazoa; phylum Arthropoda; class Collembola; order Entomobryomorpha; family Paronellidae; genus Callyntrura; species Callyntrura guangdongensis. Next base: position 6,230 of record JAHZNB010003471.1, read on the forward strand.
GTTTGGACATAATCTCGGCAGACTCGTGAGTTTTACAGTACGTTACATTCGACACAGAGGTGGAAAAGGTCAGCGATTTATCCTCATCTTCATCTTCATCTGTAGCCCTAAAATTGTTTGCATTTGCGTCCATGTTCTCATTTCCCATAAAACAAGATGTATGACCTTGTTATAAAGAAAAAGAGTGAACGTGTTTAAATTTAAGTTCCAATAGACTATATAGGTATGTAAGGTCTCAAGAGATTTTTAAATACCGCAAAGGTTCTGATGATATTCTTTATTAATACTATTAACGGTTGTTGAGATGGCTGAAAAATCGTCTTTTAAATTGATAAGACTTTGCGACCTTCTGCAATGTAACACGATTAAAACGAGTTTTTTTGTCAGTCAATTTTGATAAAAATCTTACACGCACACAAGACACAAGACGAACGCAACAATATACACTTTTCACCAACCGTTTCACTTTATCCTTTGTTGAAGTAAAATCATACTCGGCAGACTTTCTACTTTCTCTACTTTTCCCACTGTATCTTGACGAACATCTAGAAGAAACTCGAGAGGATTCTTGAGCGTATTTTTTTCTTTTGTGTCTTTTCTTAAGAAGTTCCGCAATTTCTTTCTATTTTTTATAACAAAGCCAAAACAATTAGTTAATTGGTGAGTGGTAGTGAGCTAAATTTAGCACTTTCACCTTACGGAACCCACCTGTTTATTTCTAAGCTCGGTAGATGAGCAATTCTGTAGACAATCTTCAAAAATTCATTGCTGGTTTGTCTAAGCTGTACTGTGTAATGTCCTTGTCCTGTCCACCCTGATTTGTCAGGCTCTCTGTATAAAGTCACACACCAATTCTACATTAAATGAACTATATTCTCGAGCTACTTGTGTAATTTGGAGGGGGTTGGCTGAAAAGATTTTTTTTTTTGCATGTGAAACTATTGCGTCTATATTTATACTTGTACTTATCACGTAATCTAGCTCGAGCTAATTATGTTATTTTACGGAATACACTCTATAGGTAGATAGGAATAGATAACTATATAACATTGTGAAGGGAGGTAGTTTATTATTCGAAGCAAAACTAAATTGGCCTACTTAACAATTTGTTATTATTGGGGGATATTCAATTGCAAGCATATTGTTGCAACGTATTCTCTCCTAAGTAACGCCATAATGGACAGCCTTATATCTGACGCACGCATACCTCTTTCGTTTTTACGTTTTCGATATCAAACTAACCGAAAGTGCCATCAGTAGCAAATTAGAAAAGTTTCTTGCTAATTCAATTTTTTTGTTTCTGGATAGATGTTATTATTATATGACGTGTGTACCAGAGTATAAATAGAACAAGCGAAAATAATTTTTTTAATTAGGTAATAATATAAGTCATGATCGAGCGAGCATCGATTGGATTTATTTTACCGAGGTTGACGTGGTTAGATTTCGGGAATTTAGTCAATACAGTCAATATCTTAATTAGTTCTACAAATTTCAAATCTGGCAAACTTTTTTTTATAGTCAGATGTTACCATAAACGAAGTCAATAATTGAATTTGGAGGAAAATGGAATTGGCACGTTTCGTGAAGTCGCGATTACTTGCATCTGCTATATTACATTTATTACTGACTTATTGAAGTTACTACGTAGGGACTAGGGACATGTTCATACATTCATACTCAATGATTCAAATTGTTGCGTTCGTGTGTCCGTCTCGTTTTCAATAAATTAGACCAACTAGACTAAATAATATTGTTTTACGTAAAAAATTAGAAGGCATTATTATTTAAACATTAGTTTATGCATTTTGCAGCAGCCATTTTAAATTGTTTACTCGATCCCCTCCTTGGATTTTTATTTTACCCATTCATTTTGACTGAGCCTTAGCCATCATTTGCGTACGTGTATGAAAAGATATGCGGAAAAGTTCAAAATGAGGAAAAAATCAGTATATAAGATATGGAATGACAATTTTGTGTAGATAATGCAGCTTTTCATACATGTTTTACTTGATTATTTCCCAATAGCCTATATGACATAAACCAAAGACGTATCTTTTTTTATCTAAATAAAACACGGCACTTTTACTCTTTTTTTATTTAGGTTCTTAGTAAAGCAATGTGCGGTAGTCTCGCCATACCAAACAGTAATAGTGCATGAAGAGAAAGATGATATTAGCCACCTGCTTAGCATCATCCCAACTCTCAAGTTTCTGGCGAGAGTGCACCAAATTGACAACGCGGGTGCCATGCTGCTGCAAATGTTTGCCTGCATCTATTATATAGTAAATACTACGTTGACATTGCTGTACCCACCTATCTGTATGATGCTGTAGTAAACGTGTTGAAGTTTCAAACTTCAGTCAGCAAATAACTCCCTTGCCATATCAGCAAACCATTATGCAGGGAGGAAAAGGGACAAAAATGCCCTATTATTGTTATGATCATGATCATCATACCAAAGTGAAAGTTAGTCGTGTCGTAGTGCATGTGAGGGTCGTTAAATATTTACGGTCGATGATACTTATTCCTTTTTCTCGGGGAGTCAAGGAGCAAACAAGGAGATCTTTTTTCGAATGAGTGACTTGACTTAGAAAAGGAAAGTCTAGAGAACAACCTATCTAGACACACAAACATGGTACATACTTAACGGCATTGAGTTTTTGTAGTTTGTAAAGCAAACATGAAACTGGAATTGCGAATGTCTTTTTTAGCATCTCTCTCTCTCTCTCTCTCTTGCCCTCGTTTCCCTTCTCCTTTGATATCAAATAAATGCCGACAGATCTGCCTCTCCGCACATATGATTATCAACATTATCACAGTGCAGGAGAAGTAGCGTATCATCATCAACATATTCACTGATGGCGATCATCATTTTTTCATATCAACATCTTGCACGCACAAGCACACGAGGGAGAACATTTTTGAATCACGTTGCGTCATCGTTGTTTGTAGCTGTGTGCAGTCTCGTCTCATGTTCCATAAAAACGTAATAAATAAAAAAAAAAACAGATATTGAAGGAAAGGAAAGTATAGCAGCCTTTTTCTGCAAAAATAAATTGTCTGGTTTATTAGTATGCAAAATCTCCCATTGGCATTTTCTCTCCTGTAAACGTTTAATGTGAAAACTGGGGTTTCTAGTTTGTTGGCTTTAAGTAGAGGCTGCCGTACACTACTGAGTTCGTCTCTGTTGTCTCGAATTGGGTAAAGTTTTTTCACATAACCAAGTAATTTCCTCATTTTAGCCAATCTGCCGGCTGCTGTTGAAGAAGTAACGGCCCTATGCGCCTGTGATGCTTTCACAGCGCCCTTTCTCTTTATGTTTTCTCTCCTCTTTGCTTGTCCTTTATGAACGGTTATAAAGAAGAAGGATGGGGTGGTGGAAAACTATAAAATTTAACATTTTCCTTATGTAGGTCAAAATTTGCAAAGCTATCATCAAGGATAAGAATAAAAATGCGCAATAAAGACTCTTCTGTGTTGTCTCATACGGTGCGGTTTTATCTAATATTTGTATCATGTGCTCTTCCCATCCGAAAAAGACCAAAGATGAGTGAGGAAACATGATTATGTTGCGAAAGAGGGTATAAATCTGGACCAGTAGAGTAAAAAGTGTTGTAGCTGTCTCCGGGCCTGTGTCATTCAGGCATATGCGTGTGGCTTTGATGATGGTAGTAGGTCGTAAGTGAAATGATACAACTTAGTTTGCCTTTCTTGCTTGTATTCGGAATTTGGATGGTCGTTATACTGCTAAAAGAAAAGACATAGTACACAGGAAAATAACATAAGTAAAAAGTTAAAACCCCGTTGGTCACACAGTACTTTTGGCAGAAAAGGGGTAGGCCTATATATTATGTAGGTACTTGAGTGTGTATGCGTGTGTGTGCAAAGGGAAGCATATGAAAAGGGACAGGGAAAAATAACATCGTCGTCATCTTGATGATTACCTACATATACACTTTTCTTATCTTTGCCACACCAGAAGTGTACTCGCAATTAATTATGGCTTTACTGACGTGAGGGAAGTGGTTTGCACACAATTTAATCAAGCAGTTTTCTCACATCATTCAGCGGAAAATTGAGTGAAGTGGATTAAAAAATAATAGAGCACATGGTGCCACGATCATTTTCCTGTTGCTAACAGGATGTAGGTAGATTCGCAGAAAGCAGCTTGACATTAGTTTTCCATTTACATAATATAATACAATCACTGAGAAGATAAGGAAGTCCCAGGGAAAATTTGCAAATCTTCCTTCTGAATCCGTGTTCTACAGGAAGCCAATTAGGCATTCATTTTGTACGTGTCTTTAACAAATGAGTGTGTGAACAGTTCTATATTGAAGCGAAGACAGGGTGTATATATGATTATATAAAATATGGTTCCTATAAAGGCAGTGTACACATGAATGCGCGCAAAGTTAAAATTACAAAATACAGACTTTTGACATTTCTTTCAGCGTTTATTTTTTCAAAGAATCTATTTATACATACAGGTAAGTCAACTTTCATCTTCACAATGGTAGAATGAAATTACTGTTGGAAATTGCATGTACGTTACAATTGAGTTGCTTTGATAGACCCATTATCTTCTCATATAAAATTCATTCCTTTCTCATTTGTATTTTTGCCTATATTCTATATAATGTTATATACATATGTTCATCATACCTCAGAAATATATACAAGCATGTAAAGTAAGGAATGACTTATGTTTATAGTATTTTAAGCAATAATATAATATATCATTCTTTAGAAAACCTCCTGAACTTATTAATTTTATGTACACTGTAGAGCAGCCTTTCCAGAGACAAGTCAAACACGGACTTTAAAGATTGAAGTAAACACTAAACTCCTTTTAAGCACAAGTTTATAGCTATAAGTACCATCTTGAGAGAACACTAACACATTGTAAGCATTAAATGTACAACCGTTTAAAGGAATTGACAGATTTTGTACAAAGCTGCGTCATACTTATGGCTATGTAAGTTATAAACTATACGTATATATATTATTAATTTTGATTTGGAAGAAATGTCCTTAATTTCTTGGAATATACACATACATTAATTAAAATTATTGATTTGAAAATGCATTTCATCTCATTAGAACAACACTACCTTTCTTTTATATAATGTATTTGGCCATTTAGAAAAGAAAAAGCGTTACTTGATATATATGCATCATCAAGTCACTTATTAATCTTGTATTTCTCAACGTTTTTGTTTTTTATTTCAGTAGCACCCTTTGGCACATGCATTAAGGTATATTGAAGGTGGACATATACGAAAGGAACTTTTTTACTCTGACTAGAATACCCTTAAATCCACAATAATAAATACTATTGTATCTTTAACTAATTTTAATTTCATATACATTAAGTAGGTTATAGGTAATGTATAAAAAGTATTTTTAGAACGGGATATCGTAAACATATATTAGATGAATATATGAAGCCGAGATGTTTTTGCAGTATTTAACAGCAAAAACCTGGCAAACACACAGGGTAGTAAAATGTCTGTGTACATTCAACGTCATCATTTATGCAACACTATGATGGTTGTATCCTGGCCCAAAAAGATTTATTTCAGTTTGCTCTTAGCCATCGATCGTACTTATAGAGCTTTCTAAATTTTCGAACGAAGAATTTATTCACGCTCGGCGTTATTTTAGCTTTGTGAAGAGGATGATGTAAAATAGGCTGAAGATAGCTTATCGACCTCGTCCCAAAACTGACAGCCAGTGCCTGTATTTGAAGCACTTGTACCACTACTGCCTCCCCCGATATTACCATTGCCAATAACTGTATCAGTCCTTGAATTAGCCGCTGCAATTCCCCTAAAAGGCTCGTATAAATCAGAACCCCCACCTTGACTGCTCCTTCCACTATCGATACTGTACGGTGGAGTAGAAACCCCTTGGATCTGATAAGCACCAATAGCAGCGGCATTAGTTGTAGCAGTGACTCCCGATGGGAGCCACTTCCCCTGATGCTATACATCAATATGATAACTCGAATCACGGCCCAAAGTGCCGGTTTTACTCTTCTGCTGGAGAAGATGATTGGTCCCAACAGCAGCAGTAGAAGATGCATTAGTGTGTCGGGTTCCTTTGTGACCTTGTCGTTTCATGGAGTTCAGGTGAGAGTATTTAAGCCCATCAAGGGTCACCATATCACAGTCTTCCATGTCCAAGCCCGCCATTAATCCAGAACCGCCCATACCTCCATCACTCAGATCCCTGGAGTCGGAAAACCGAGTAGGTGGTTGAATTCTGTCACAAAAACTAAATTCAGATTTTCCGAGCCAATTTAATTTTTTATGCTGGATTACTAGTGTTGCACAATAAAAAAGTTGCTCCACTGTACGTTAATATATATAACAACAAGACGCTTATATCTAATCTTGACCGTCTACTTAGAAATCACTCATCTACAAAAAATACATGCAATCTAAGCTATATATTTCCCCCCTAGTGTAACACCACTATTTTTTGTGGTTTCACATCTCGCATCAATGGATTCACAAACCTGAATGAAGTCTCTTCTGTGTGACTTGAATATCCGCTACTACTGCGAACTCTCTGCTTTACGCTTGAGCCACTTTGGACACTCGTTTTCGATTTACTTTTCCTGGAAAGGTAAGAAGACTTTCGGGTTCCCCCCGTTGGGCTCGAGTCTGTAGACGAACTAGAGTGATCTGATGTTATTACAGGATCTATCCACAACAAACACAACAACACACAATACAGTATTACTATTACCTTTATGAGATTTCAATTGTGAAACGGATAAAAATCGAACAGCAATAACGGTAAGTTGTAAGTCGTGTGCCCCTAAAACATCCCTACATATCATCGCCAACAAACAATTTTCGTTCTCCCATGCATTCGACACGCGTACAGTATCCGGTTTTCCAAAAAGCTAATATAGAATTAAGTACAGCCACATAATCCCATTTCAACCATCTTGATCATCCGACAACAACAACAGCAACGCTACATGGGTCGGAACCGTTCTTTTACTTTTTTTACCAGAAATCTTCCACTGGCCGAACTGCCAAACCTCGAGTTTGTACAACTTTTTATTACATTATACCACTTTGCTATTTTGTAAAAGAGAAAAAATCATATAATCATATAACCATCATTGTCAGTGGCGCATTACGTGAACCTGACATTGGATTTCATTGGGCTGTCCATCAAACACTTTTATCCTTTCTGACTTCTATGGCACACGCCATCATCATCATCAATAGCAGCAGGAGCACATATCCTATCAGCACCTTTTCATCATTCAATAACTTTCTCCCTCTTTTTTGCGCTCATTCACACATCACTCCGCCTGCCACGTACGCACAATGTGATGCACTCACAAAGAAAAACATATTGGAAAAGTGTTTCGATCATGTATATCAAAAACTCAGGGTGAACATTTATGTGTGTGCAAAGTTGTTTATATGCATGTTCATGTAGGTACATATTAGGTGAGTGTGCATATAAAAACCGAAAAAACGGGTAAAAGTATCCTGAAATAACCCCGACAGGGAAAAGCCATAAGTAAGAATCCTAGGATGGAAAAATAGTACGTGAGTGAGTGAATAGAACGATAAGTTTCTGCCGAACGTGACTACGAATGACATATGATTTTTTTCTAGAAAAAAAAAGCATTCTAAACGCTGGTTTTCACCAGGTTTGGGGAAAACGGGAACGTTGAACGGATAACATTGTGATTGTACAAACAAGCAGATATAATAGTAGCAAGAGCAGGGAATGAGTTTTTTGTTTGTGTTGTGCAAGGGTGAAGAGAAAGTAGAGGAGAGGGTTGGAAACCAGAGATAGAGTTTTTGTGGATGGAAAAATGAAGAGGGAGAAAATAACATGGCGTCATCATGGCAGAGAGCAGAGAGCAAACAGCGCGAGAATGAAATATCCTGCAATGATAATAACGGTGATGCCTAGGAAGGAAAGAGATGTTCATGTGAAATGACAGTAAATGTCATCATTTCAGAACGGAAAGAAATAATAAAGCAGAAAAAAGAAAAATGAATGATAGATAAATAATAAAAGTCTAAGAGCCTACGTAACAAGATCTAACGCGAGGAGTAGGAGTAGCATGTAATATGAATAAAATATTAATTTTAACAACCATATGGCTTGGTAGAGGGTCTGTCTAAAAATAGTATCCTGGTGGTGATGACGGTGATCATCATCAACTTTTTGTAGCTGTATGTCAGCATGTCCATCAATGTCTCATATCTTGTCAAAGGCAATTTTCTCCAGCTGGATTCATGGTATATGATGACAAACATCAGTCAGTACGCAGTAGACTCGAGTTAGGGACGGAATTTAGGAAAAAATTGGATGGACGTAAACAGTGACTAGTATTGAGAGAGGAAAAGATGCTTTATGCAAACAGAAGGAGTTCCAAAGAGTACAATAAACACATTTAGGCATGCCATCAGTATCCCAATTTATAATATACAGCGTAAGTAAATGTACATCGACATCATAATGATCATAGCTCACACTTGAAGTAAATGAAAAAATAATACGAAAATGGAACGTAGGGACCATTTAGAAAACTAAAGACGACGACGACGACAGTGACAAGCATTATAAAAATAGATTCTACAAAATAAATTCAGAATTGATATTCAGTCAGGGAAAATAAATAATTCACTGTTGGCTTTGTGTTAACAAATCATACGAGGAAATGGCAAAATCATGCAGATGAACTGTGCAAACGAAAATCGAACTCAAGTCGAGCATTCTGGTGTAATGGCATGCTATTTTGGGATTCACGTTTGTACTTTGTTCCATCGGTTTCTCCCTGTGAAGCCAACCCTTTGAAATATTTCTCTAAAGACAGGGTGCACTTTTCCTGACTCGTTTCTTATTATTATTTTTTGTTGATTTTCCTGTGTACAATGCGTAATGGAAGAAATATACATGCAAGCTTTTAAGTATATTACAAGGAGGCGAGTCACAGAGAAAAGCCATCGCTTGAATGAATTTAATGGAAAAATGCTGAATAGGGCACTCAGATTCTGTAAGACGCACCACTTTTTTTTGCTGTAGTGCATACTAACATGTGCAATATACTTTACAAAATGTAGTTTGCTTGCAACGCGGTGGCTGTAAGATATACAGAATATAAGGGAAGTGGAGGAAACATAGTGTATTAAATTAAGGGTATTTTTAGAGGAAAATGTCAGTGAAGGATGTATACACCGTAATGCCGTCTTCTATTGTGATGTATTCTTGCGAGTATACGTATTCGTAGCAGTGATAGTATATTATCTACTTTAGAATAAAATAAAAAATATTATTGTTATTTACCAGACCGTTGCCTCTGACGGAATGTGACCATTTCATGCTGAATCTGCATGGGATTTGGTCCGGTTTGTTGCACCAAGAATTGTTGATGCTGCCGAGCTGCAGCAGCCATCGCTGCAGCTTGTTGTACAGCAAGCGCTGTAGCTGCTGCTGAGTTAGGAGGCAGATGATGATGAGCAGGATGGTGATGAATTGGGGAGCAGTTTTGGTGATGTTTCTCCCCTTCGGAATCGGACCCTAGAAAGTCTTGAAGATGAGGATGCAGCTTGTTGTTTCCGGGTTGTCTGTTAGGACCGCCGCGGCCTAGAGTGCCCCCACGCTCAGAGCCGCGTACTTTTTGATACTCGGGTTCCTGAAATGATGAAATAGAAAAAAAAATCAAGAAAATAACAAGAAAATATTCTCATTTATTCTGCCACTTTTAACAGTAATGTAGAATAATATTTCGTTCGACCAAAATTTTTATCGAGGTCTTTCCCGTTCGAGATTATTACCGTTGTTGCAAGAATAACAAAGCCAATTTACACTCACATGAAGTAAACGAGACAAAATACACACGCACGAAAGATAAAGCATTGAAACACGTCTTCTGAATACATAATGAGCATCCCCGTTTCTCTACTTTAAAATATTAACTGATGTTATTTTGTACACAAGTCGCCCGCTACTAAAAAATAGTACATAAAACTTAGTAGCAGCAGACGTAGAGTAGTAGATGGTTGTAGTTTGGAAAGTTGTTTATAGTTTACATATTGTTTAATAGAGAGGTTAAATGTAGACTTGTAACATACGCTTGCAACATTGAATATGTAGTAGTGTTGTAGAATTAAGAACGAAGCACAACATAAAAATATTTTGAAAGCAACATTTTGACAATCCCATAGTTGAATAGCAAAGTGTAATATACAACTGTATAATTGGATCACGAAAACTCATTAATAACAATTACGACCTTATTTCGAACATTATAACTAACTTACCATGAACTGGAATAATGATCAAGCACAAAATGGAAACTTTTCCAACTTCACGTTCCTTCATATTTCATGTAACTTCCAATTATTCCTTTAATTTGACGGGATAAATTGGTACATTTGGGGTACTACACTAGTTTATTTTTCCAATGAACTCAATACTTATTTATGCAACATGATCGTTTCGACACGTGAACGGGGGCAAGATGTTGAATCGCCTAATGGGCTGTTCATATTCTAAAATTTTAGTTTATTTTTATGGTGTCATGTTTATACACAGCTTCCCCTTTCTAACTTTGGTTCACTCTTTTGCTTGGTTTGATTTGTTCCTTACAAATTTCAGTTGCACTGCATGCATAAAGTATATAGGTATACATACACATATATATTATGTATAACTTCACGGATAAAACTTGAAATACACCAGGGAAAGTTTGGGATTGATTATAGGGGGAAGAGAATGAAAGTTCAATCTCTGTATTTTGCGGCAGTTCACACACAAAATAGTGATGTATTAAAACTAAGACTTGCCTTGACTTTATTTATAAACCGGTACAAGTTTACTTCCGTTGTACAGACGTACGTCCACATTTATGAACATATACCCTTTGCATTGCATTTGAGAAACACCAAAGTTTTCAAGTTTTTAGGCAGTTTAATACAGCAATGAACGTGTTTTTATGAGGCGCGATATCAACATCTTTATTCTTCACAAGTGACCAAAATCTAAACTATCAAATGAAACGCAAGGACACATGCTTGTAAAATACATTCTCTTCGTTCAAAAACACACCAATGCTATGCAGTAATATGTCCAGAAAAAACCAAGCCGTGCAAGAACTAAACAAGCAAGCAACAGCTTCATAAAACCAATCTTTACAAATAAGTAGCTGCATACTTGAATGAATGAAAAAAAGCCAGCAGAGAGGAACACACATTTATAGCTCATCCTACACGCATACAAGACGGGAAAGTAACGCTAAAAATGAGCAAACAAAGTCATTCGTTCAGATAAATTGGACAAATCTTTTTTGCCTTCCTGTGCTGTTGCTGTTGTTGGGGGTAAAATTCTGCTTGCCATTCCCCTGGTGTTGTCTTGGCCATGCTTGGTGGTCTGCCTGCTGGTCTGGTCTACTGGTTTCGGTCACTTCACTTGACTTTCATTCCGGGACGAGCGGAAGTGAGTCACACGCTGTGTTTTGTATTTACACCACACACACCAAACCACCACAAATATCTTCTCGCCAGATTTCCCTATACATTTCTCTCTAATATTTATCCGTACTCACAAGTCTCCTTCTCAAACAAGCAAAGAAATCTCAGATACAGCAACTTTCTACGTTCGCTCAGCCAAGGCGAGAGATTTGGTTGTTGTGTTTGGATGAGTAAATAACTTTTTGGTAACGGTCTAAGCAGCAACACAAAAAAACTAACAAGAGGGTAAACATACCAGCAGACAACAAAAATCGCCTTACCAGTAAAATGCAATATCTGCTCTAAACAATTCGTGCATCTCTCTTTTTGTACGGATGGATAGATAAGTTAAGAAGGTTAAAAAATATTTGTTCACTCAAGATACTTGCGCATCGACACAGGGAGAATAATAGATTTACATTCACGTTTTTTTCTTTCTCTTGCGATATCCTGTAAAAGGTATGGTTTTTATACCAATTGTTTACCAATATTTTGGTTTGTTATTTTATTGGCGATTGAAGTAAATATGTTGTAAACTCAAGTGCAGTCTGCAGCAATATATTTCATACTAAAGTTTGTAGCAATTTAGCATTAAGATTCACAATTTTTGGTATGGTGAGAATGACAGTACTGGGAATCATTGTCTATCTTAAATAAGAAAGACAAAAATATCAAGACGAATCTCTCTGTTAAAAACCGCTACAGCGAGGAAACAACTTTATTTGCAAGGTTCTCCACTTATTTCGTTGACAAGCGAAGGTGCCAAACCTCAATTATTTAACTTGACTGCTTACAGTGATAATGGTGATAATATTAAATAGTACCTGGCTATGCACGTATCACAAAGTACAATTATACAGTTCCCAACAACCATATTTTTCTAGTCTTGACATCTCTGTTGTTGGTTTAAATATTTTAGTCTACCTTCAAAGCAATGTTACATTTTTTCCGCCAACCAAAAATATTTTTCCCTTTTAAGCAGACCATATACGGATAGATGTCGTGTACGGATGAAGGCAGCTTGTGGCAATCCACCGAACATATTTATACACCACCGTGAACCCTAAAGAAAACGACCTTCTTCTCTTTCTTATATTGGGATTCTTTGGTCGGAATTAATGGACAACTTTATTTTGTCCTTTAAGTTTTACCTACCGCACAAGTCTGTTTCAAACTGCTACCTTAGTCCTGTGGATTACGGTGGTGGACTTGAGTAACAAAATACTATAGAGAATTCACAAAAGTAAGCCAATTCTGCGTGTGCATGTGTTGCGTAAAAAGTCGTGGTCATACTATGAAACACGCACAACTTTGTACTCTTTATGCAGTAAATTCAAGTAGCAAGATCAGCAACATTTTAGGGCATCATTATCATTTTCCG
>JAHZNB010003472.1:0-22280 GCA_027744295.1 Callyntrura guangdongensis
CCTGATTACAAGGGATAATGGGAAGTGATGAGAGGTGTGGGGGAGTGGAACGAGGAGCTAGAAGCGAGATGATTAAGATGTTTCACTCTTTTTTCTCAAGAATCTGGAAAAGGTGTTTTTGTCTCAGCCCTCCCCATTCACCTGAGGAACAATACCAAAAAATCTAACAAGTGCAAACTACTGACAATGAAAAGGAATGCGGTGTAGGGTAGAGGTAGAGGTAGGTATTATATACCTCTCGGTGTAATGAAAGGGTGCTTGCTTTTGAACAACTCTACTAAAAAAGTAGAAGATATCTGTATTCATTATTCGAGTGCACACATTTACCTGCATAGATACCTCAGGTGAATTCACGAGCAGCAGGAAAATACGACTGACGCATGACGTTGCGTTACAACGGTGATGCGATACAAAGTACACAATCAACAAAATATATATATTTCACTCTCTCGGCTCTCAGGTTTGTAACTAAATTACTATTACCTATAATCCTTCTCTGACTTGTTCAACTCTTCATCACTTTATTCTCTTTTTGACCATCCTACTTTGTGTAAATCCTCATCATGGTCATGATCACGACATGAGCAGATATTTTTCTTTAAAAAAACAGAAAAATCTCTGACGCGCTTACTTGCTTATTCTGATGCATCCTTCTTCAGAGTGTAGTGACTACTTCGTCGAGGATGAGCGTGTAAAGGGAAAAGAAGCTGTCGGGAAATAAAAGGGCCAGCAAAACGAGCCTCCTTACTATGCTGCTGTGATGTATGCTTCTTTTCTTCGTTCAAGCTTGTGCTTTCAATGTGATTACGATGATAAAAGTGTTCTGGTGTTGATGTGGATGTGCGTTTGCAGGTTCTCTTGTTATTCATATAAACTATCGGAAATATTACTATTATGGCTATAGCATCACTACCACCAGCAGCACCTATCTCTAGCGAGCAAAGACACCATTACATGATACTTGTTTTTAACCGAGAATTTTTTAAAAATACGTAGATGGTTTTTGAGGAATGTGTACGTATAAACAATACGCTGCGGTGGTGGTGAGTGGAGAAGGTGAGCAAAATGGCTGCTGAGAATTTTTTTTTCAAAAGACGAATTCTCTCAATGTATTTTCTGCATACCAAAAATTTATTTGTTAGCAAAGGCACATTATCATAACGAAAGAGTTGGAGGAGGTGTGTGTATGCCATCATCATTATACATTTTACGTCGATTTATGTTCTCACATAAACGGACTTTGAGGGGAAAACAGCTAACTTTACCACACAAAATTGTATCGTTGTTTCGTCTGTTGGAAATGAGAAAAGAGTTAAAAGATACGTCTTTATAGTGGTCATCCGAATAATAATATCCCCATTATACATTCTGATATGTATCTATTCAATGTTTAACTATGTTGCTTACATGAAACATCAAACAATTCATCTACATAACTATACCATCAAAGAGGAATCGGGTTAGTGCATAAAATGTGTGCTGTGGTGTTGTGTTTGTTGTTGGTAATGATGACGATGATAGTGTCTATTGTTTCGTTGTGTTTCGCTGAGAGACGAAGGCGAGGAAAAAGTTTCTTCTTTTCCTATCCCGCGATCTTTACAAAACAATGCTTAGTTTTCTGCACCTCTTCTTTCAACACAAAAAAACCTGAAACGGCTGGATGACAGCAAACAGAAAAACGTAGACATTGTAGGTGAAGCATACATGCCTCTATAGTCTATACTAAGTTATGCAAGCATTGAGAGTAAGAATGTGTCTTAATGGCAAAGTTTGTACTTGTTATGTAATATTATTGTATGTACTTATAATACTAATAAAGCATCAAGTAATTAGGAATAGCAAGCTTATTAAGCGTAACCTCCAGCGGTGATATGCCACTATAATGGTGTGGTAGGTTTTGCTTTTGCCGTGATTACATTACAACTTCCTCACGTTTGCAAAGGTACGTATACGCAGGCATGTATGAACTTGTATGCAATCGTACGGTCTTACTATGAGAGGTGAATTTTTAAAATGCCATTCTGCCCATTTTCTATTGGACACTTTACGTAAATGGGTATAATGAAGTGAAGCATTAGAGGGAAATTGTATTACTACCACCGACCTGTGATGTGTGTGGCACTCTGACGTAATTGGATGGAAAGTGAAGGCTTTTGTTAGAATGCTGAGGTGACTGACTACGTATAAACTATATGCTCTGAATATTGCTAATAATACAAGCCATGCACATTTCATTATTTTTATTTGAAAGCACATTGCAACAATGCCATTATTGTTGTGGCGAGGCGTACACACTAATAATATTTTAAAAGATGTTGTACGGAAAAAGAAAACTTACATCCTTGAATCTTCTCCCTTTCATCTTGATGGCTGGGGAGATTTCGGCTGGTTGTTCTTCTCTGGACGTTTCAGTACGAGACAAGAGCTGGGAGTTGTCCATGACTGAATGAATGAGGCACAAGGCACAATGTATGCGTCAAAGCTGGAGCATGGAGGCGAGTCTTGTGTACACGACCATTGTTCACAAACAGTAACTTGAATGTCTTCATTAGACGATGTTCAGATGATCATAAAGATTCCTCTATTCATGGCAATCACCGAGAGAATTCCGTGATGCTTGCTTATTTTATTTGTGCAGTGTTTTAAGGGAAAACACCAATGGACCAAAGTGAAATAGTTATTTAGTAAGAAAGATTGTTGTTTTCTCATTAGCTTCACTCTTCTGCGTTGTATGTAGGTTTATATGACGCGGTTTGCAGGAACTCAGGAACTCATACATTATGTGTGCACACACATTGGTAGTTCACTTTAAATGACATAAAATGGCCACTATTTTCCCTTAATGAGATTTAAATGATATACACTCTCTCAAAACTTTTCTGGGAAGACACACTTAAAACGCACAAACATGACGCACACATAATTCTTCTTTTTCTTTTCCAATCCTTTACTTCAAGCCAAGCATTAACAATGCATGCTAAATTGAATTTGTACATGAAACACCCGTTAAAGTCATATAGACAGCAGGGAGTTGAAACAGGATTTTTCTGACCACACTTACTGGAGAAAATTGGATTCGCTCTTCCGTCTTCTCCAAGTACTTTTTTATTTATTGCATTTCCCATAAGAAATAAGAAATTCCAAGAGAAGAGAAGGATGATGGATTAGGTTGTAGTCGTTGTTGTTATTGTTCGTTGTCATACGGCTTGTACAAGTAACTCATTCCGAATAATTTGTGCATTTTTTTATCCTTGTGACGAGATTAGGTTATCTTCCGGTCTGACATCAGACTTGAGCTTGACAAACTCTTTAGCCACTTCGTCATTATTCCTTTGAGCCAGGATGCGTAGAATAGTCCAGCCGGTTTCATCCATTTGGATACGCTTTCCAAGTGCCAGCCAGCAGGCGCAAGAGCCCTGTTGTACATAAGAACCATGAAACAAAGACAATTAAAAAAATGTTTTTTTGAGCGGTAATAAAACTGTTGTGTGTGTTAGTCGTTATAATTATTGTTCTGCAAGTCGTTTCTTGTTTTACGATTTTGGCCTCCATTGTTATTGCTATTATGGCGGTTCATAAATGGCGAATTTATTTATTCTCTTAATTAAAACAACGAGGTGGACTTTTACAATGTCATAACATGAACAATAATGTGAATGGATGAATGATGAACTCAATGGTCATTATTGCGTGACTTTTGGTCATAAAACATTTTTGCCTTTTTATCTTTGTTGATGTAAAAGGAAGAAAAGTACAAACAAACAAAAGCACACATTTAATTTTTCTTCAATTTTCAAAACCAACTTGGTTTCCCAAGTTGAGGTTTTAAACGCGGGGCTAATTTCATGTTACATTTTACTTGTAGACCGCATGATGAAGACATATTTCGGTCCCACAGCGCATTTTAGAGAGAAACATGCTTTGCCATAATTCAATTACACAACCGCCTTTCACTATTCCTGAAGCAATGTAGTTTTCTAAATGATTAACAGCCGGCACCCTAACGGTTTGCCAAAAATGAACGATTGGGTTTTAGAGTGACCAAATTAGACGCGTTGAAGTAAAATTTATTGGAAAGTGCACGCAAACCAAGTCACTTTCAATTTTTTAAATATTATTATGGCTCCAAGATTCCAAACTTATCTTGTTGCTTCATGCTTCTTTTTTTTAAAAAGAATATATAAAGTGGCAATGTTTCTTGTTACTTCCATCCATGGCGAGTCAACTACCAAATGTCATTAATATTGTTCTTGTAACTTGTCGCAGAGTAAATTGAATGTCAATGTCAACGTCACAAAACACAAACGAGGCATTAATAGGTGCCAGTAAAAGAGTGACTGTCTCAATATCTTTTTACCGTGTAGGTAATCGTTCTTTCTTGTTTTTTTACCCTGTGTAATCCTTCCCTTCATCAAACGTGTTACAATATGTTCAACAGTCCAACTCATTCATAGAGATCACCTATGGTATACTCAACCAAGCCATTAAACCTCTTCTAAAGTAAAGCAATCCTTTGGAATTTTCATTGAATAAATAAGTAAAATTGCTTTTTCCTTGTGAAATTATCACCCCAAGAAGAATAAAGTTGTTCGATCCTTTTGACTACTCTTTTTGAATTCTTTTTGATGAATTCGAATAATAAAAATCTTTTTAAAGTAAGCAACTTATTACTTTTGTATATCTTACTATGCGTAAAAACCAGTTAGCTCAACAAGGTCTACCATCCAATCCAAAAAATTCAAAGTAAAAAATAATAGGTACGTACATACTGAAGTATAATATACAAAGTATAAAGAATTGGGAATAATAAAATCAGCTAATAATCATTTTTCAATTATCCCCAACCACGCATCCAGCATGATACCCCTCCTCTATTTTTCTCGTCATTTTTTCTCTTTACACAAGCACAAAGAATTAAATCGTTTTTATATTAAAAACGACCAAACTCTTTGTATGAAAGATTAAATGAATAGTTGGATTGCGTATTAGCAGCTTAAAATCATGATATGAAGATTAGTTCTTGACAAAAGCTATTTTCTTGGTAGCTGGAAAGAGCTTTCATTTTTTTAAATAAAAAAATCAATGCTACCTCTTCTGTTGCTTTCGAGTTAACATCATCCATTATCCACTAATACCTTGTGTTGTTACAATATATATCAGTAGCACAGAGCGAACTTTACTACCACTAATACTACTACTACTTTCCTTCAAGTTCAAACCACTTTCTCAAGGAATCTTTGAAGAAATGTGATTATTAGCTGACATCAGAAAAGTAGTGACATTAAAACCCGTCTTGTACTTTATACTTGTAAATGGGAATCTGTCGTCTGTCCTCAGTTGCTGAGAAGAAGAGTCGACTCTCTGCAACGATGAGAGAAGCTCCTTTGCATATGAATGAGTCACCTTGTAAATAAATCGGATCTTTATAACCAAACTAACAGAAAATGACAAACTCTACTCACTCTACTCTTGGGGTGATTCTCCCCACCACCACAACCGTCTGTCTTACTTATATTCAAGGTGTGCATCTTATCTACAAATTTCCTCCTGTAGGCCTCGAGATTATGATGAAAATTCTATCTCTTTTCTTTGGTGGTGGTGGTGATTAATCCTTTCTACAAAAGTTCTTGTATGGTAGCCATTTCAATTAAAGCTCTGACATCTTTTCTCATTCAAACTCGATTGTGGCCAACGTTCTCCATTGTGAGTTGCGCAAATAGGCAAAGAGAAAACTTGTCATCTTGGCAAAATCAGCATTCATGAAAGAACTCAATTAAAATACAACCATTATTATTTTATTATCACCAAGTATATCTATTACAAACAATATAATGTCATCGTTCGTAACAGTACACCTTCGAGCTTTTCGAGTTGAGTAATGTGTGATGTTGAACATGAGAAGATGATGCAAGTCTACGGTAAAAACAGCAACTTTGTGACTTCTTATGTACTGTATGCCATTAAACGTGTTCACTTTTAATCATTCCCATGTTTCGGCAATTACATCTCCTGTCGCGAGGGACATGACTTTCCAGCTTGTAACAAGTCGTCTATAAGCAAAGAAAACGTGCTCCGCAGGTAAAAGAGACAAGGAGAGAGACAACTTAATCTATTATTGCAACTTTTCCCCTCAAACTCGCCACTGTTCATTCAGGAGAAAAAGTTTATTTGGTACGCAAATTTTATGGATGCACATATATTATTAAAATGAGCCCATCAACAAATTTCTAAAAAATATCAACTTTTGAGCACGGAAAATTTTACTCCGGTTAAGTGCGACTCTTTAATAATTTGCGGGTGTAAGGCTGTAAACTAGCAGCAATAAGAGAGCGACGATCATTTGAAAGAAGGAGATGTCTGCGTGACAATGACTTCAAATTCTGATATACGACAGCATAAATTATGCGAGAGGCAGAGGCGAATGATGTAAGCTGATGTAAGAGTAGCTGCTTGTCTAAAAGGATGCTACCTCCTACATACATCATTTTGATCACAGGAGATTTCTTAAGAGGAAACGATGAAAAATGGCTGTTTCTCAGGAAAGGGAAAACAAGCAAATAAGTTGCTTGATATGATAAGCAAATTTTGTATGGTAGCGTGTTATTCAACTAGAAAATTTATAGTCCTATTTAAACAGTTGCGTAAGCCGATATGCTGATAGTTTTAATACAAGAAGGTGTGAAGTGAAGGACATGCGTGGATAGTCCAATTATGGGGCAACGTCAGACACTATAATGCAACGTATCATCACAGAAATGTACAATATAGCTGCATTTACTTTCCTATTGAACAATAGGTATCTATCTGCGCAAAACGAAAAGTCGTCCATCTTAAATTCCTTCCTATTCCCATAAAACACAAAATATTGTAACACGCGTGTCATCTCAAGTGCGAATTACAGAAAAACAATAAAAACATGTACGGTCTAGTGAACTTTTGTCATAAATTTACACACCATACGCAAACGGCTCACTTCATTTTAGCCATGTAGACATGCGTACAACATACGGCGGCTTTCTGTGTGACGACAACAGTTAAAGAACTTAAAAAGATGATCAGGCAAAAGTGGCACAATAAAGGATTATTCGTTTTTGCAGCCGCCAAAATCGTATTGTCGTTGTAACGAAAAAGCACGATAGGCAATCCGTTTTAGAAGTGTTAACGAACGAAAACAAAATATGTAAACAGGAAAGAGAGAGAGAGAGAGAGATTTTATTGAGTACCCCGTCGACCACTGTTCACGCTGAAATCCTTTCATTCGTCATAAATGCCTGATTACACAAAAAACACGGCTCACGCTGCTGACAGAAAAATTGGAGATGCCAAAAAATTCACATTCTAGTAAATTCTTGAATTGCCCTTTTCTCTTTTTTAGTTATTGTGACCCTTTTACAAAGGATTTTGTTTAAAAAAATAACTCTGCTACCGCGCTTCCTATCTGAAATGTCTATAGGTATGCTGCACTTCAAAATATTTCTTAGGGATATGTTTACATTATGGTCACGTTGCTCCTCGCCAAAGTATAAAAACGCTTTCTTTTGTTAAATTGTACTTTCCACGAAAAAAAATAATAAAACGAATTATCTTATCTTCCGACAAACAAAAAGGCGTAATAATTCTCATTCTCAGCAACGCTATCAATACGTATAAAAACCCGACGTAATTAGCTTTCATAAACTTTCCTAGTATTATTATTGCACGTACCTGTTCCATGATGTCTCGAAGCTGCATGACAGCCACCCCGACCAGTCTATCTTCACGCGCAAAGCAATAATCTTTGACACAAATATGAAGCTCATAGCAATCCAGATGCTCTTCATTCCCAACGATGCTGTAATAAAAATCATCAAATTATTAACTTTTACTCTATAGACTCGTTAATGATAGCCTTTGTAGTCCTTTTTATCGACATTCATCAAAAACTACACACATATTACAGAGTGCTGTGATGTGAAAGGTATTTTTCTGCCCTTTTAATGTGGAGTCAACAACATTTTTTGATTTTTTTTGTGAATTTTAAGCGCGCAGACTGACACACGTATGAGACGAGAGACGAAAACATTCCGTCAATTTTCATGTATTTAATGTTCGACAGGATACCAAAATACCAACATGTCATGAACTCATCTAGCAAATTTTTAGAATGCTAATGGCATACGGTAAAGACCATATAAAAGAGAAAGGATGAGGTTGAATTATACACAATAATAATAATTGGTTATATAAAAACAAAGGAATTTACACGACGATAAGATAAGCAAAGATGCAATAAAGGAAAACGATGAATATTATTAGGTGTTATGTTAATATATACTTGGCTATTAGAATACAATTTCATCATCAAATCAAAAAGAGTAAAAATGGACTCATGTAAAAAGACAACTAACTAGTATGGAAAACAAAACGATAATGCATTTTTTATACGATCACGAGAGGGATGTTCGATTAATAATAAGTACAGGACAAGGAGAGAGCTAGAAGAGAAAGAATGATGGAGAGAGAGAGAAGGGAGGGACTAAATAATATCATGAAAATGAAGACATCAAGCAAAGCCAACCTGGACCATCATCCATCAACATCACTTTTCCTTGTAATTAAATTAATTGATTGATCATGCAATAGCAATCATTTTAGGTATGTTGTGGTAGGGAAAGTTGGATGGAAAATTATTGTGGAATTATCAACTTGAGTCCATCAGTGGGTGCAAGAATAATGGGCAAAAGTTGAATGATAATGGTGATGAGAATAATAGGGCAATATAGTTGATGGTGATACTTAAAATGGCTATCGGGAATTTAAATAACAATATATGTATAAATTGTAATACGGTATATATTAGTAGTTAGAGTAAATGTGGTGTGATTGAGTAAGCCAGGATATATTTACAGGGCAATCACACTTGATTTTTACACGTCATGATACAGTTATTTAGTAAATCAGAATTACGTTGTATCATCGTTAATCGTATCACAGTTGTTATTGTTAAAAATCGCCCACCATACCTACTTACAGTTTATCACAAAAATGCCTGTTAAAGAGTGAACAGATTTTTAGGTACACATGGGCTTCTGTTCGTCATCATCAAATGGCCATTAGCAGTCTAGTTTTATCATAAAAATTTTCTCCTATCATCACGCTATCCAAAAACGGAGCGCTAAAATCAATGGAATTTATCGGCGAGCTACATGGGAAAGGTGTGTGTATTGCAAAGACGCGAAAAACAAGGGCGATAAAAGACAGTCAACTTAGTATACTGTGGTTAAAATTGCATGCAAAACGAACCAATTGTAAGAAATCGAGTAGCTACCTATGGACATTGCATCGTAAAAATTGTTTTTACTACCGAAACCTGTGGATTCGCATAACAAGGGAATTACAATAAAATACGAAAAATATGGAGCATAAGACGTAAATGGATATTAACAGCCCACAAGCTGCACACGACTCACTTAAAAAAGAATGAAATTGCAACTTTGCACTTTTCAAAATAATACTACCTACCTACACAAAAAAGAAAAACAGATAATGGGAAGCAGACAGCTACAAAGAATTTAGATTTAAAGAGAAATTATGTTTTTAAAAAAATGGAACTAGAGGCGTTTTGAAAAAGAAGAAAAAACGCCAAATAATTGAACTGATGGAAAGGAATCACGACAAGGTAAAACAATAAGCGTAGTAGTACGAATGCAATGCAACATTTTCGTGGTGTACGGACATCAACCACATAATATACTCGGGTATAGGTAGGTAAATTCTTCGTGACCATGTTGGTTATTTGGAGAAGGAAAAAATATCAAATTCTTGCATGTCTGGTGGCAATGTCATGAAAATAAAATGCTTAGTAATAATAAGACATCGTTATTCAGACAACATGCACAACATTCTGTCGTTTCGGTTTGGTAAGAAATTTAGTTTGCAAAGGCAAAGAACAAAAAAAAATCCGACGACAAGGGTTCAAGCAAAGGTGCTAAGTGGCTTCTTCAATTTTTTTTAGTTATTATTTTTTAGCTACTACCCAAAGAGGAAAATAAAACAAAAAATGTAGTAGCACATGAAAATGACTTTTGTGACAAAAATCTAGAATTTTTTGAAAGGGGAAGACCAACAGTTTCGACGAAAAATGGTGAGGAAGCATACCTAAATAAAATCTAAATCGTGTTTTTTTCGTCCTTACGAACCCCCTGCGCATTTCATGAGAAATTACATAAAATCTTTCACAGCCACGAAAATAGAGTAGGACTACTACAAGGTATGTCTTGTGTAGGAAAAGAGGTGAAAAAACGTAGAAAGTGATAGGATCTGGTAATTATCGAACAAGTAAAAGCACGGTCAATGCACATATCATTCAACTCAAATATTATGCATATTATGACGATATAACAATGCAATAATAATATAATAAGAGGCACAGGCGAACTGTTATTGTTGTCGTTATTATGATTATAGAGCAACCACAAAACCACTTTTTGGATTAGGAATAATATTATACGCGTTTTATAGGTGGTGAGGCTCGTAAAAAGATTCACAGTATCTGTAAAGTCATTGTATGCATATATAAACTACACTATAAAAGCTCCTAAAGGTTTGTGTACTTCTTAAACTGTTTAACAAGGTGGTGAACAAAGTATGTTATTCTTCGATTATTAGAATGACATTGCATTGCGCAGGAATACATTACGTAAATACGTAACTTGTCTTGTGTGTGTGTGTATGCGTAGATATCAGTGAAGAATTCCTATCTAACTTGTTTGAGACAGTTGGCAAAGTCATTAAACATTTATACTGACCCGATTGCCTCGTAACCCTGTCAAATAGATGGGATAAACAGTCATTTGAACCAAGTTTTATAGGACCTCCACGGAAGTTTATGCACCAACGGGTAGATGCATACCACGCACTTTCCTATTGCGCTAAAACAAATATCTAGGTATACATACTATATCATCGTAAGTATCACTATCAGAGTAAGTATCAGTCGCCCTTCCCAGCAGTCCATTTCCCATCCATGACTACACGGACAAAGCCTCCCTGCGTCGTCGTCCAGTCATCCTGTTCGTCCCTACATCTAGAAGAGAACTTCTATTGCCGAGGTAGATGTCCACAAATGTTGCTACTACCCTTCAAGATAATGCGTGAGAATACATAGGAAGAAGCATTCAAGACATGACAGGTGGGAGCTGGTACTGCCAACACTGCTAGTGATCTTTCACATATCAAAGCGACAGATAACTACTCAATAAACCAATCTTCACCTTGGTCATCCATGTTAATCCTAACTCGCTACAATACGCAAAACTATTTACTTTCTTCAAGAGTAGTGTAACTACTTATACGAGCGTTTGTCTTTTTACACAGCTTAGTGTAAGTAATACGGTTTTTGGCTACCTGAATAATATCTCTTTACACCGCAGCAATTGATAGGATTATCCTCCTCGTCAACGTCGAATTATCACGTAAACAAGTCTTGTGTACAACCATCTAACTACATAAAGGTTCACAGCTTCAGCGTACTCCTTGGCCTTTCGCCTTCAACACATTTTCCATCTTAATCACTTTCTTAAATTACGCTCAACTGCCCACTTTATCCCAATAAATTGAGGGAAACGGAGAAGACCTACCCAACGGATTCAGATACGCAGATAAATACATATAAGTACGTCTGCTTGCATGAGTACATCTCATTATTATTGGTACGAGGAATAAAGAGAACGGACACACTGGCTGACACCTTTCTACACTTTTTTCGTTACCTTAACCATGGATGATGTTGATGTTGATGATGATGACTCTCGTCTTTTGTTTTATCTATAAAGAAACTAACTAGCTGTCCAGATGAACATAATACGAGGATAAATGAGCGATACAAACTATCCGCAGCATTCAGTGTATTTACCTGAGTGTAAGAGATTTTTTTCATTTCATTTAAATGTTGACCACAACATGTAAATAAGTGAGCGTATAGGTTATTGCTTTTCATTTCACATAATAATTATCCACTAAGCCCAGTAGTAGAAGAGGGGTAATATAAAAAGCCAATTTAGTTTGCATACACTATCAAATAAATTGAAGTGTGAAAAGACACACAGTGATCATAATGATGAAAAAGAAGCAGCAGACGACGACAACTTTCATGCTGTTGATGCAGATGAGAGGGGAAGAGAAGACATGAAAGTTTGTTAGTTTTAAATTTTTATGTGACATGGATGCAACAACAATGTAGTGTTTCAATGAACAAGTTGACGGTGATGATGATAGCGAGAAAATTGTTATTTTGATGTTGATTTGATACACACAGACACTTTTCATTTATTCATTAGCATAGTCAGTCAATGCGACATAAATGGTTGGCTGAACGAGCGTCTGCTGGTGGCTCCTAGAAAAAAAGCCCATAAATAATTCAGTGCAAAATGCGAGTTTAGTCTACACACCGATAACGAGGCTAAAGGTGCTTTGCCTCGAGAGAGAGGAAGGGCTGGAAGCATTGTTATGATGGTTTGTCAGTCATTAAAAGAGGTGACTATTTTTTCATACTGCTGCTGCTGGCTGGTTGACCAACGTCGTCATCCCCCTTTTGTTCTATTCCTTCTCTTCAGCAGAATTTTTATCGTTCTAATGATGAGAAGACGCAGCATCTAATGTGATTACCTTAATGGCTTTGATTCATTATCACTGCCACAAACCCATGATTACTCTCTCTTCCTGAAGACTTGAGACGAATTCTAATTGCCTCGTTAAAAACAACCTCAAGGAATGATGTTGATATTTTTTGTCTGTGGTATTATTACGGCAGGATTGGTGAATCATGACATAATTAGGTGGACTCTCAAATACAGTTCACGTCACTTTTTTTCGTTACTGGATACGCTGAATATGTATTGACACATTATGAAAATGGGAGTGAGACCCGAACGAGGAGAAAACAATGGAGAGAAAATCATCACATTATGTTGGTAATAATGACAGCTCAATACGCAATCAAGTTGTTACACGATATATCTGCCTAGTGGGATTAAAAGAGGGATGATGTACTGGTGGTAGTGGTGGCAGTGGCAACCACTACACTACAACGACAACGGATATGGAAATTGTTATTTCGCTCTAATAAAATAATATGTAAATGTTTCATACATTGGGTATATCATGCAGGTGTAAAGTCACTTAGTCGAGACAAATGGTGAACATTAGAATTTTAATATCAAGATGAAGCCAATCGTCATCACTGCTTTTATGACCGCTATAAAACTCATTGAGAGCACCATTTGCCCTGTAAAACAATTCATTCACTAGCTGTGTGCAGTAATAATACAGGTTTTTTCTCAGGTATAAAACAGAGCAGAGCTTAGGTGCAGCAGGTAGGCACGACGGATTCACAATCCGCACT
Organism: Callyntrura guangdongensis; assembly: GCA_027744295.1. NCBI lineage: Eukaryota > Metazoa > Arthropoda > Collembola > Entomobryomorpha > Paronellidae > Callyntrura > Callyntrura guangdongensis. The sequence continues at coordinate 13,382 of JAHZNB010003472.1, forward strand.
AGCGTAGCGAAGAAATGAAGTCTGTGTGGTGTTGTGTTGGACCACAACTCGGGGCTATCTAATAAACAAAACAACTTTATCAACTACACTGCAAAGACGGTCCACCATTTTATGTATATTCACGTTTTGCACGGTAAATTAAAGCCACAAAATTTTCCGCAAAAATATGTATCAACTTGATAAAAGAGTGGCTGTGTGGAGACCGTTTGAAGGCTGACAAACTTTGTTTGTGGCTTTGATGTGGTTGAATGCCCCTTTTCCTTGTAAAGTTCGCCTCGTACCATTAAAAAAATGAAATGGAGTTTACTAAATCTTACCTTTAACTGTAATCTTATGCTCTCCTGTGCCAGGATGAGTGAAGAGATCCACTTGTATTGAACATTCACCGACACTCCCTTCATCCATGCTGGGAATATCTGGAAACATAGAAAAGAAGATTTAATTCCGGGTAAGAAAAAGTCTTGCTTTGCTACATTGCTTGCACGCACGCACCCTTTCTTTCCTTTTCTCATTCCCTCACAGATGAGAGAAACGCTCTTCTCTTTTGCACGAGGGCATATTTTTTTGTTTTAAGAAGTTCAACTTCCTGCACTTCCCAAAGAATTTAAAAGTTTTCTTTGTAAGGTAAACACTTGTGTTCTTCAAAACTTTCATCTTCAAGTTTAAATACTACATTGTTGACTGTAGTGCGTCATAATATTACATTAACTGAATGCCATCTCGCGAGACAGAAGCAGTATGAAAGTGTGGTAGTCAACTTGACGGCAATATTGTGATGAAAATTGAGATATAAGAAAGTTGGCATATATGTTTGTTAAATTTTCTCTATGGTTAGTAGCTTTTGGGTCATACCTGGTACAGACGTACCACACTACACTCTAGTTTTTATTTACTCGCTTCTTTAATTATCTAAATAAATTCCGTCAGCAGGAGATACACGGCCCACTACTAACTGAGGTAAAAACTAATGACAATGATAAACTTCTACGGAACGTTGAAAACATTTTGACAATGACAACGTATATAAAAATTCCAATATACTTTTTCCTAGATATACCGTATATAAAGAAATTGGATAAAAGTGTGCAAGAAACTTCAAATCTAATGTAGAGAAATACAACGTCACTACAAGGCTGTAATTTTTATCATCGTCATCATTCATCATGATGGTATTATTTTAATATTGTATAAAACTATAGTGGGGTAGAATTGAAGATACGTAATATTCTTCGGAACAAAAAAGTTTTTTTTTTCAGAAACTTCCTGTTTATACTTTAAGGGCAGGGCAAAAGTTTCGAAGTAAAAAGTGCATTCATTGGCCCTCATGCTTGGAAAAAAGAGAGTTCTCGTCGTTACGTGTTCATTATGACTTCTCCCGTCAAACTCGAGAGCATATCAAACAGAAAGGGGGGAATTGAGAGAATAGCTTGCTTTTATAGTGACAAGTGTCAACCGTTACGTGTTATAAACTGATGTAATGAGAGTTGTTAGACGATGATGATGAAGAATTTCCGTTGAATAATGTGTCTGTATGTTTGTTGCAGTTTACGCAGTGGGACTTGTTACTACTGTAATTATTATTATTTTCGTTGAACATGCTGTTATCATCGTCATCATCAACAACAACGACGACGACAACCCCATAGCATCATTCTGCTTGGGATTCCCATTGGCTGTTGGGTAGCACTTTGTTAGCATTCCAAAGGGCAGAGAAAAACATCAACTGCGTTAAAAACATTACGCATTTTGTGTAATGAAGTAGCTAAAATTGATGCGAGTTTTGATCAAAACCTCCGATTACAAGCGTGTAGAAGTGGTAATAAAAAGAAAATGTACATCACAGGAACGTCAGCAGTTGTAGCAGCAAGCTACTAGAAAGTAGTGTAGTCTGTGCGTGGATGCAAATGCAAAGCAGTTTTAAAGTGTGAAATGTTCAATGCAGACAGCGTTCATCGTACGCGTAGTGTGGTGAAAACAGACATTCGATTTTGATAATAATGAGTCTTGTTAAAATATAAATAAAAAACTTTTTTTGCCATTTAATAAATCGTTAGTGGTACATTCATGGGCATGCTGCTATATGTATACCAAGAAAATTCTGTTTTTGAAGGATACTTGTCATAAAACAACCTCTCCAACTGGTATGGCATTTGAACAAGTGTGCTTGCAAACAAACATCAGTAGCCGGTGAGAAAAAAATTATAATCAGATGATGATGAATTTCAATGATATCATCCAAAGTCAGTACCAGTTGAATGCATCAAAAGTGCTTGTCAAGATGCCACATCAACAAGAACAATTCGAGAAAAAAATGGAAAGTGTCAAAAATGAAATCGTCCGGAGGTACTCCCGTACCTACATATAGATAAACAGGCACACGCAGGGAAAATGAGGTGGATTTTCTTTTCCCATTATTGTAAAATTGGTGGACATGGCACGGTGCACATAAAGCTTAAGCAGTCAAAAACTAAATTTAAAACAACTACATGCTGCATTATTATTAGGGTGACCATATTAAAAAGGAGGTGGGTTTGCTTTTATATCTGCTTTAAAATATCTCTGGAGGCTACAGGAGTGTTGGGTTAATTGACAGGAACAAATTCTGCTGTTGTATACAAAACATGCAAAGTTAGTAGTAGCTTTCTATAATACCCAATCAAAGATGAAAGTTTTTCAGTTCAATTTAGTATTTAGTTTTAGTACACATATTATAGTCCAATTCGACACATATAGTCCTACCATATGTACATATACACACTACTGTACATACGTTTACTTTTAAAACACACAGTTAACTAATAGTGTACTTGCCTGAGAAGAAACTGTACCTATCTACACACACACATAAATAGTATTATACAAAAAGAGTAAGTTGAAGAGAAAGAAGAGAGTCGTCGTTTTTTCCGCACAAGAGATGAGCATCCGCGACACAAGCTATCATTTTATAATTACCTTTGCTCCCCTTCTTTTGTAAATCTTTTGGCTTCTTCGCTTTAAGCACTTCTTCCAAACCTGGCTCTCCCGCAACATCATCATCCCGATCAAAGGAGAGCGCACGGAGTTCAAGCGTCTTTTTGTCATTTAGAGGGACTATAAGAAAAAACACAGCGGAAGACACAAAGTTTATAGACACAGTTAACAACAAACAACACTACCACACAGAAAGGAAAACAAACAATGGACTTAACAGTTTGTCCAATTTATATAATAATAAAGATAGACACATTTGAAAAGGTTAAGACACCATTACCGTTACAACACATATTATTATTAAGAAATATATAACCACATTACAGAAAAGAGCAGGTCAGGAGAAAAGCTGATAAAACATAATATTATGAAACATGACATAAAATGACAGTTTTCCATAGAGGAAAAATGCGCACATGAAATAGGATGACAGCTAAGATTGGCATGAAACAACTAACACACATATATTAAACGTATACGAACAAACTATATAGCCATTAAATTAAGTATCTCCACCCCAAATACTCCTAAAAAGCAAACACACATTTACAACACATGCTTCCACCTCGAGTATATACTGTAATACGCCACGACGGGCATATTTTAAAAATATGACGGTCGGCACTGGGGCACCATTTTCCACAAAAGTTGGTACGCTAAGGAAGTCCAAAATATGCGCCAGGTTGTGTCTAAATTATGACGATACATCGTAAAAGTTAAATGGCTTAATAACTTAACGCCTTGGAGGAAAATTTAAGGATACATTATAGAATAGTGTCTGCATAAATTATTGTATATGTAAAATGTGGGTATGCAATAATGTAGTATATATGTACGTAGGCATCACACCTTCAGCTACCGGTGTTCACCATCATCAGCATGGACGACCGTTTAATTCATGCGACCATCAGAAAATCCTTATTTTTNTGGGTATGCAATAATGTAGTATATATGTACGTAGGCATCACACCTTCAGCTACCGGTGTTCACCATCATCAGCATGGACGACCGTTTAATTCATGCGACCATCAGAAAATCCTTATTTTTTGTCGATTATACACAAACCCCGGCAAAATTTTCCATCAAATTGTAGATGATACATATGTGTATATGACATATGAAGTGTTTCTTATAGAGTTGTAATGAATGATGCTATTATATTTTATGTGAATGATTAAACAAGTGTTCAGCTCAATTTGAAAGTTTTTTAATTATAAAGTTGATGCTGCCTGGAGCTTATGCGTTTCCGTTTTGGTCTTTCATCAAGAGAAAACCATGCATGTTTCACTTATAAAAAACTCTCACAAGTGTTCAGCTCAATTTGAAAGTTTTTTAATTATAAAGTTGATGCTGCCTGGAGCTTATGCGTTTCCGTTTTGGTCTTTCATCAAGAGAAAACCATGCATGTTTCATTTATAAAAAACACTCTGCGGCGGCGGCAACCCTTTCTAGTGTATCCCTCATAACCTTGTTATTCTTGTTTAGTGTAAAAAACTATAATTCATCATTCACCTGGGTTGTGCATTAATTTTTTTTATAAAAAATCGACAACTTTGTGAAAACACTGTTAGTTGTTAGTAATGCAAAGAAAGACTATAGATACAACGAAACAACCAACTTTGGCGTGGGATATCGCATGACAGTAAATGGAATAGACATTTCTGGATGACACGAAATATCTGCAAATAGCAGGTGATGAAGAAAATGGCGTGGTGAAATGCCCCCTTCCGCTTTACTTGTTTGCTGCCCTATCATGAAAAACTTACCGAATGACTCACTGTGTGTTGTGTGTTATCAGTATTTTTTGATGGATCCGCAAAACTCGTACAGTTTTTTTAGTTTACCTCTTGATACGTCGTGTCAACGAAAAATGTAAAAGGAAAGGAGAAAGGACAATGCAATAAATACTGGGAATTGGGAAGGGTGGATGAGGATTTTTACAATCCAATCAAAGAACAAAGTTTACAACGTTGAAATTGAAATTTCGACCTTGGCTGGCTTTGAAAGGATAAGTATAAGTCAATTTTCTGAAAACCTCTTTTCGAGTTTCTCTTGATCTATAAGTTTTCAACTGGCAAAGGTGATCGCGAATGGAGAAATTCTCTTTGAGGGGAATGTACTTAAAAACCACTACTCCCCAGTATATGTCGCGGTCTATATTCACCGCGTTGTTATACTCGTGAATTGGCAAGTTAAAGGTGAAACACAACGTGTAGGTATAAACTTTATACATGAATTTGATCTCGATTGAAAATATAAAAAATGCATTTTTATCCCCCAGTACGAGAGAAATAGAGCCTAACACAAGATGTACATCTAGGTCTATATATCTCTGTAGAAGCTTCCTAGAAATAAAATACTTCTTCCGGTGCTTGCTCTTGCTCTTATTCCGTCTCAGCACCACCGCCCGCCACCAAATATCATCATTTCATAACAAAAGCTCGTACTTGTACAGTAAATTTATATTTTGGTGTCCATCAGTGCGTAAGTCAACTGATAGTTGTGTATTGGATGGAATCGGAGTGAGAGTGAAATTGATATTTAATCTAACTTTGTCAACGCTCTGCACAGCACACAGATGAAGTGGTAGAAAAGCAAAGGAAAAGTGCATTTTGCACGAGAGGAGAAAGAGTGACATGATGATGGACTTTCCATGTTTCATCATCCCCTCCTTTGTCACGGAGAAGAGCAGGTTCAAATAGCAACCAGAGACCTCGAGCATGCTTTTAAAGCTCGTCTAGTTGGTGTGTGTACATAAGACATATTAACGAGCGCATCACCCCCTCTTTTCTCTTTGCTTTGCTATAGTATCTACGATGGGCACAGTAAATGTAAAGTGTATTGGTGATAAAGAAAGTTGGGAAGAGACGACAAACTCAGCAGAATTTTTTCTCTGTGCGTTCATTTCGAGAGTCTTTCATTTTTGGGGCTATCTATGAACCACATGGATGCATCGGCATTATCACATGTACAGCTTATACGGCATATATCGTCATCACCGGCGACCGCAACCTATGAATAGGTACATTAACCACAGAATACAAGTCCGACTCCCTGCGAGCGGCAGTTGAAATATTGTTTCCCTCGTTGCCTTAAAACATTCAAGAGAATAAAGTAGAAAAAGAAAAGAAAGAAAATTAAGATCACGACAAAACAACTTGAACTAGTCGTCCGCAAAAGACTTTCCTTAACTGAAATTAAGTTTAACTGTAAATTGGACTTGAACCAGTGTTGATGACTTCTCCTTTTTCTACTCTCTCTCTCTCCGCTTAAACAACTTTCACAAAAATACGTCCCTCTATCTTCCCCATTGTACTACCAGAGCCGCGCGAATGTCGAAAAAGAAAAGAAAAAAAACTTTGCCCTTTTGTTTTCATTAACGCTCCCCTTTCACTCATTCAATTACATTGAAAAAGCCTGTGGGTTTGAAGAAAAGACGAAACGGAGAGAGAAGACAGAAATGAGCTGAACATGAAAGCTCGCCGTACATAATACTTTATAAGGACGTTCCCCGTTTCCCCATATAATATCAAAAAAGTACACACGGACGGTGGTAAGTAAAGTTGCGAAACAGGGGAGTGCAATGGGATGGGACATCCTTAAATTTCATCCAATATCTAGCAGGACGCCCACAACTTGACTTGTTTGAAAGGTAGAGCTACTTAAAACAAAAAAAGTGAGCAGACACTAAACATTTTTATACCAGTTTTTTTAACCTCATGCAACGACTCTATATAAATTTCCTCCTTGTGTCACGTACCTACTTACAGTAATGCCAATACCACCGCCGAAGCCGCAACAACATCATATTTACCTAACGACATGGTATTACATGTGTGCACTTACACACGAAAACTCAAACAAAAGCCAAGTTTTCAGTTATTTATGTTGTTATTTTAAGTATATGTAACTTTTTTCTCCGAAAAATATATCTGATGTAATATGCCACCATTAAATATCCTTATGCGTGCCGATGATAAACAATCAAAAAATTATGTGCTAGCCAAAATGGAAAACACATAATAACAATAAGACCGCTGGTCTAGATGTTGGATGCAAGGAACAAGCAACAGTAGCCAAGTGGCAGATTACATAATATGTACTTAAACAGATTCATGACGATCGTCGTCACCATCATGATCATCGTCATGATTCTTGCCACAAAGAGTAAAAACTCATGTTCGGTAAAGATCATAACTTTTGTAGAAACAAAACAACGCTTCTGTCGGATGGATGATTGTTATGAGTCCTCATTATCACGATTCCATTTTCATATTATCTACGTTTATGTGCTACTCCATTCTGTTGTGTATTTTATCCTGCCATTTCTCAACAAAGTAGCACACATGTAACAAGAAAAGGAGGGAGAGAATATTAAAACGCAAACCATGCGTGAATACGTGATAGTAAAACCGAGAGGAGACAGAGAGAGGGGAATACGCGAATAACAATAATAATACACTCGTCAAAATCATAAAAGAGCGAATCTCCATGTATTTTGTCTACTTTACGGCCAGCTTTCAACTTTACAATGGCGAACGCAATTCTTTCACATATAAAAAAGAAAAAGAAGACCACGACAACACATGTACTCACAGCATGCGGTCATCGTTATTTGTCACAACAGACAAAATAGAATCACGAACAGATTGAGCTCTCTTTGAAAGGCAACTCTTTCCAGTAATCCCAATGTACAAAATGAGGCTGACGATACAAAAGGAGAAAAGGTAAAAGAAACGCTAAATTGAGTCGCGGAGTTGTTTTTGATTCACGAATATATTTAGAAAACAAAAAAGTTAATTTCAATACAGGAGTAGGCAATTCCGTAGTAGTTTGGTAATGATTGTGCATGTTAGAAAGGAGGCAGGTATCATCGGTCAAAGGTATAAATATGTGGGTACACGTACACGTCCCTGATAGGTTGGTCACAGTACCTGTCTCCACAATTTACCTGTACAAATTATGAACAGAATTGAGAATATAAAATGGAAAGTAGCATTTTTTTATTCGCTCCCTCCACCTTTGTAATGAATGCAGCCGGTGCAGCGGGACAAATGATACCCACTTAGGCAACTGCCAATAAAGACGCATCGACGTGGCCCCTGTCACGAGAGGATTAATTACACAAGCGTCGCGTAATAAATAAAAATGAAATGCTGAAAAGCCAATAAAGACGCATCGACGTGGCCCCTGTCACGAGAGGATTAATTACACAAGCGTCGCGTAATAAATAAAAATGAAATGCCGAAATCAGGAGGATGCTACTAGACAAGTTGTATGACAGACAACTCTTTCTCTCACAGTTTTTGTCTCCGTTTATTCCTTCAGAAAGCAAATGAGACGCGCATTTAAATTTGTCCTCAAACGGGAAGGAGGCTGCTACCTATGGTGTTTGGCGATGGCGATCGCAATATAGAAGCACACAGAATGCCAGTGGCATTCGTAAAAGGATGGATGGATGACATTGTCAACTCCTGTCGAAAAGACTCTTCTTTGAATGAAATAATCCAGTGGAAATAAATTGAGCCCCGTTTATGTAAAACATGGATGCAAACGTTTGTCTCACCTGTCGAGTTTAAAATTTACTGTCTTGTTCTTATAGTATGTCCATATCAGACACTGGGGGATATTAATACGTTCCAGTTGAACCAATGTCAATACAAACGAATGTGGGAAACACAAATTGTTATTGTCAAAATGCGCATATAAGTTTGAGACACAATATATTATTTTGTCATTGTAATGATGAGCATATATCCATATTATTATGTGAGTAGAAAAAAGGCATTTGCTTGCTTGACAAATATGCCCAGCCCCATATGGAAGATGCAAAAAAATGCATAAATAATTGTGTGAAAGATGTAATGTTCAAATCCTGGAAAAAGGTTTAAACGCATTAATTTCTACATGGCTCAATGGTTTAAATGTG
>JAHZNB010003473.1:0-10689 GCA_027744295.1 Callyntrura guangdongensis
CATAAAAGTGTTAAATTTAATTGCCTTTTCATTGCCTTTTTTGGCGATTTTCACTGCTTAATGGCTTGCCTAAATCACGATTATAAGTGCCTGAAATTAGCTTCTCTGGTAATAACCAATTTAGTTCAATATATATCCAATACCGTAGTTATAAGTTATAATATTTGCTGACATTGTTGAGAATTTTAATGGGATATCATTTTATCTTTAACCATGTTTTATTGAATGCTTTTGAGTTTACTTTCTCTGTGAAAAATAAAAAAGTTGTAGCAAATGACAAAAAGTGGGCTGCACCAGAGCTTGAAATGCTTTTTTAAAATAAAAAATGAAAGCATAATTATACTGACCCTTCTTCTTTTAGAATTTTAATTGCCACGAAAATAACTAAAGTCAAACTACTATATAATAACAAAAAAGACCAAAAGCAACCCGTGCTTGATTCTGTTGTAGAAAATATATGGAAATTACGCCAATTACGGGAAAGATCGTCATGTTCAGTAGACAGCATAGCATTAAATGATGATTTAAGTATTCCTGATACCTTAAGCAAATTTAATGCGATTTCTCATAGATAAACAACCGATATAAGCTGATTATTCAAATGCATCATCCTTTGCAATCATTTTCAGTTATTTTGACGTGCAACATAGCTGTGTTAGATTAACAAAATTTCTGAATAAATAAATAAATAATAATTTAATTGTTTGTTTTACACAACTTGGGTAAATTCTGTATTGCTTTCTCTAAAAAATCTGTTTTGACGCATGATGACTATATAGTTCAAAAACAAAACGTAATTTTACGTCCACGTGACATTTCAACTAAAAAGCATATTAACATTTAAAAAACGTGTACATATATAGAAAGGCAGTAATATTATTATGTTTACGCTCTGTTTCCTTGTATTGTTTACCCAGTAAGCTTAGCCTACAACTAAGAAATAAGAAACTTGGCAGTTTTCGTTGAAGGTTTCTACAGAAAAATATTATTTTTAGCTTGTTGAAATAACATCTCGTCATGTAACTCTATTTTGCTTACAAAACCAAAATTGAAGCCAAAAACCACTTTGTTTCCCGATGATGCTTGATACATTACCAAAAATGGTTTTTGCTGCCAGACCGTTGTTGTGGTGCTAGTCTGTTTTCCATAGACCAATATGTAATCAGCAAACAAACTCTATAGCACCCGCAGCAGTGGCGTAGCGAATGCAACAATATTTTCGACGGCAGGGTAAACATTCCTGAGGGAAGGTATTTAGTAATAAATACGCTGATGTTTTCCCGTTTCGAGAAAATGAATTCAGGACATTATTTTTCTCGTCAGAATTCCCTACTTTCGGATGTCTTCCGAAAAATATAAAACATTCATGGCAGATATTAAGCTGAACTTTTTTTATGCAGACTACAAAGAACCATTTTAATACAAATAATAGAATCGAAGTTTTCCCTCCAGCTCTCTGTCTCTCGGGTGGTAATCCAAAACTCTAAAAAACAAACTGTGCTTAGGAGTTATGGACACGTGCCTCTGTTCTCCAGTGTTCTCCAACGCGAGCAGAAAGGGAAGGTCAAGGAACCATCATCAACTTTACCTACGCACAATTTTCTCATTTTTTCTTGGTTTCTTCCAAAAAGCTAATTTCCCGGCGAGTCAATCATGCTTCAATACCACAGCACTTACGATATTACCTGTTCAACCAGGTAGATTTAATATTAGGTAGGAAAGTAACCGTCGGTCAACCATGAAAATGGCCAACGATCATTGCATTACGCTTTTTTCAGACAGTTTCCTCTCTTCCAAATTGTTATAGGTAAATTATTCTCTATCCTAAAAATGAAATAAAAATTCAAGGCTTTACTAGTCAAGGTAAAACTTGATTATCCTTTTCTCTCCCTCTCCCTGCTCCTTCTCTTCTCCTGCAATTTCATCATTAACCAGGTAGATTTAATATTAGGTAGGAAAGTAACCGTCGGTCAACCATGAAAATGGCCAACGATCATTGCATTACGCTTTTTCAGACAGTTTCCTCTCTTCCAAATTGTTATAGGTAAATTATTCTCTATCCTCCTAAAAATGAAATAAAAATTCAAGGCTTTACTAGTCAAGGTAAAACTTGATTATCCTTTTCTCTCCCTCTCCCTGCTCGTTTTCTTCTCCTGCAATTTCATCTTGAATACATATTATTGTAACCGAATGGAAATGGTCGACATCATCACCGGTTCAATTGTCCATAAAATATAATCGCATTGACATTGGCCTTGTAACTGCATTGCAGTATAAACCAAGCTGTCTTTTTTTTCTCCTTCTTCGTTCTTTCAGACACAATTACTTGGTTAGGAACAACAGCCGGTAAAAGCTGTGCCCGTTCGTCTACACAACTTGTTTCTATATTGTTATACCATAAAAATGTATGCTACTTTTATATACAAGACCCTGAATTCCTTTTCGATCAAAGAAGCCATTTTCTCTTCTCCCAACTATACTTATTTTGCCTGCCTCAATAATAATTGCAATACTGACTAACCAAATATATGTATGGTTATGTGCTACTATTACATTACTTTGGCCATTTTCTGCTGTTCTTTTTTCTCCTCGGGTAGTGCGTAAAAGAGTTTCATTTCTTTCTCCCGGTTTATTCAACACAAAGTCTAAAGAAAAAACTTCTTTGAGAAAAAAAGGGAAGAAAAGATTGGTAGTAGTGCGTAAAAGAGTTTCATTTCTTTCTCCCGGTTTATTCAACACAAAGTCTAAAGAAAAAACTTCTTTGAGAAAAAAGGGAAGAAAAGATTGGTTGCTAGTTGATAGGTTCGGACTAAACTTATACATATGTTACATAGCATTTAGAGTATATACTTACAACGTACAAATCTCCACCGAAAAATGTTTGAGAGTGTATTTAGGAAAAGGGGTTTCTTTCGGAGGTGCCATATATTACATGTATTTATGTACGTACCATGTAAAAGTTCGTGTGTGCCTGTTTCTGTGCCACAGATGATTGTAATAAATACATCAGAGTGCAAAGAGAATCAAAGAGAAAATGTCGTCCTTTTTGCCGTCAAGGAGACGCTCTCTTAAGACATCGACGACAACAACAACGACAAAAAAAACAGGAAAAGAAATGGACTGTGCAATTTCCCGATTTTCCTTTTTCTTTTTTCCACTTGAGAATGTTGTAAGTAACACGAGAAGAGGAATGACTATGGAGTCTATATAGCAGCTTGTCAACGGTTGTGTTGGGTCTGCAGTAACAACACTCATCTAAAAGTTGTATGTAGCGTCTACACAAGGGCAAAAATTTAGGAGAGAAAATCCTAATTTTTTTCTTCCTCCTGATGATGCATTTCCTTTGTGGCGGCTACTATTCCAACGTCCTCGTCGTCATCATCATCATAGCGGCAGTATAGTAAGCCGAAATGTAATACAACGACGCGATATACATGAATGGCTGATCATACTCAGGAGGATAATGATCACTCAATGTGTATAGAAATGTATCTATATCCCTACATAAATGGACCTAATCCCCTGTACACTCACAGTCTAGTGCACTAGTCGAATGGTATTGTTTGAAGATTGAATTGCCTAAATTGAGCAACCCGCGCGTATAATAATGGAGGCAACGACAATGCAGTGGCAAGAGAATGTAGAGAAAAGACTCTCGTCTACAATTGCTTCTCGCAATAGAACGGCTTAATAAGAAGAAAGAAATCCTTTTGGCTTATTATTACTATTATTGTGACTACCAGTAATAGGGACAGAGCCTAGGTTGTGAGTGGAAGATATGTCTCAAAAAATGTCCATGCAAGAGTATTTATGTAAATATCTACATATGTAAGCCAATAAGTAAACTGAAGTGTATAGCAGTGTATCCTGTTATTCTTTTGGCAATTCTCTCTGTGGATACCCTTTCTTCCGCGACTATGGGCACTCACACACTTGTCGTGTTTTATAGGACCGTTGAAAGAAAAGCTTTATTATTACTGGCCACACTCTGAAAAACGCAAAAAGAGACGTTGGCGTGACGAGAGAGTGAATGTGTGAGTGTGTGTAAATGCAGTCTGTGTGAGTTTATGGAGAAAGTAAAGAGAAAAAGGAGAGAATGTCTGAAGAGAAAGCAATGAAACACCCGGGTGCATTTTCAAGGTCTGTATGTGACCATGGCTGAGCTATTTTACACAAAATAAAAAATATGTGTGTACCAATGTTAACGATAGCGTACTCGAAGGGACTTTTGGAGAAAGTTGGGAGAGAGAAGGAATTTTTCATTTTCTTTCAATGTCAAGTTAAGCGGTTGCTGTATTATTATTACGATCAATGGGATTGGCACTGTTGATGAGAATGGTGAGGACAATACAAAAGCTAACAGGGCATTTTTTCTTTTTCTTTTTTCATCAAAAAATTAACTGCTTGTCCTTTTTCCCGGGAAAAAGTTTATAAAAAACGGAAATTGCGGGGTGCGGACAAACGAAATGAAATGTAAATGGGTATCAAATTACTTTTTTATTCGTTTTTCTCTGCAGTGCCAGCAGAAACAAGACAATGGAATGGCAGAGGAAGGAGAATAATACATAAAGAGTTGAGGTGGCGATCAAGCATCCGGAAATGCGCATTTGGAACAGAACCGGCCAAAGACAGGCTTTGTACACTTGCTATTGTGTAACCACACCACTGAAAATCGAAACAGCCTTCATTTTGTGGTGAGTTGCTGTTTTTTAAAGAGAAAATCTGGGCGCTATTTGACATGTTGCCAGAAAATGGATATAATGGGGCAACAGGAGACGTATTAAATAAATAATTTAGTACCGTCAACCGTAATGGGACGTAAACCCTAGCTTTTATTGCATTAAAAATCCTTCCATTTTGAGTTTTACATATTGACCGCATTATATTTTACATTACATTGCGAGAAAAAAATACATTTTTTTCCCTTTTGAACCCTCTGCAGTATCCAAATTTTGCAAACTTATCAACATGAAAATAACTCTTTAACAGCGAATCATGATATAAAACTTAAGACAGCTATTTATACTATTTCACCTTGACGGGGAACAAAATCCTAAGGGTTGATACTGCATTGTACATCTAATAAGGTCGGCATATGATGAAATGATTTTCATCATGGATACCATATTAGAAACAATTTTTCTTTACGGTAAACTATGGTATGTCAGCTCCTTGGTCATCTGCTTTTTCTCTTCATTTGATATTGTTATATTACTTCTGTAAGGGATTAAAAATTCAGACTGTTAATAATGATGCAATACTACTCGACGAAAGAGAGTGTTTCATCGGAAAAATAATTTTCATAAGATAACATGAGATTTCTAAACTGTAAGTACTGTCGTTACGGTGTGGTTTTCAAACGTTGAATACCACATACTATTTCAAGTAATTGCCACCACTATTATTTATGAAAGTATTATATTACAACAATCGTCATGTCACGTTAAATTGGAGTTACGATTTTCTACTTATGGTTAGTTATTTTTATAAAGTAGCACTTGTAAGAGCATACCTATCTTTGGAAATTTTTTGTTAGGACGTGTGGCTATGGGCACGGTCACCGTCCTGCCAGTCACCAAGTCGCCCCTAGAACAAGAAGTTTAATCTTTGGGGAACGGGAGAACACCAAGTTGTATATTCCAATTATCAATTATTGTTTCAATTTCAACCACACCCCTGTGTGTATAACAGCTAGTGTCGCAGTGACATCCACAAATATACACATAAACACTCCCTATATACCTATTTCATTCATTTCTACAGTTCCAAGGCTACCAAAATTTTAAACTTTACTTTTATAATAGCTCAAATTAAAATTAACTTATGTTTATGAGAACTTTAAGGAATTTGCGCATAAGCGCATCTATTTTTCTTTACGATGAACGAACTAGTATTTCTTTTACACTCATTTAAACCTGAAATAATTTTGGGTTGTAATATGATCCTGACTTTTGACTCTGTAATGTATAATGTGACGTTTGAGCACCTTTAGTGTCCTTTTACAGTTTCTTTGTTAAAGTGCGCGTGATGCTGGTGACATTTTTGTTTTCCTGTACTGAGTACTACCACCGTTTTAGAGAATGACAAAATGACAATGCTAGAAAGTGTAGTAATAATGAAACTGCTCATTTACTGCAGCAACAAGGCACGTTGTAAAAAACGAGTAAAACCTTTCCCTTTTATGTTTTGGGCGCACATGGTTATTATACGCATCGTTGGTTTGGAGTGAGAATAGACGCACTACAACAAACATCGCGTTTTAGTGAAAGAAAAGTAAAGTGTCAACGACCCTAATTACATAAACATTAGGAAAACGCAGAGACACTTTGAGGGTTTGAGGAGGGTTGCAGAATGTGGTGGCGCAATACCCGTCATCGGAGTAATGATATAGTTAGGAAGGCAATTTTTCCAGATAGTTTACCTTTGTCAAACCCTATTGCATTGGCAATGAATAAATTCCCAGGCGGTAAGCAGCTTGCATTATTATTTTTATTATTATGGGGAGTGTGTGCACGGTCCTGCTGTGGGGGAGGTTTGGTGTGGCAATGAATGGAGGAGAGTAAAGCAATTCGGTTGCGGGAATCACTATCAAATAAGATAGAGAGAAAAGAGTGGAGGGAACAAACGAGTTTGCAAAGAAAAATGGGTAGGTCTGGTGGCGTATTGTAATCATATGAAATGAATAAGACGTATAGCGGAGTAAAAAAGGAGCGCTAGAATTATTTTTTGAATAAAAAACAGATAGGAGGAGAAATAAATATTTAATTTACGGTTATCTAGAAAAGAGTGATAATTTGTATACCTAGAGAAAACCAATTTTATTAAATTTTTAAAGTTGTGATATCACAAATCGCTGAATTTTTACAATTTGTGTAATAATTATTTCTACAATGTAAATTTTGAAACTTTAAATAAACGTGAAAGCTACGCCGTTGAATTGAAACCCCGTTATATAAAATGCTGCTCCGCAAAAATTTAACAAATTCAAATATTTGATGTTGTAATAATTACACCAATCATTTCTAAATTCACAGTTCTCCAAAAAGTTCACAGTTGCCCTGAACTGCGTCCAAGGGAAATGGCAGTTTCACAGACTACGGAAGCTTCCTCATAAATGCTCGTTAACTTTCCATAATGGCTTTAATGCCAGTAACCTTTATCTATTCTACCGCTGCTGTTACACTAATAGCTCCTTATTTGCTTGGAGTACTATAGGTACAGCTGTACAACGTTATCATTTGTTCACATCATCGTCATCGTCGTATGGCTCTTACGGTTGTGCCCAAGTTGCCGCGTAATAGCAGATGTGGGATCTCTATAATAATAGCTTGTAGCTGTGTGTTTCTAAGGTCTTCTCACTTCTTCTTCACACAGCCTGATGCTGACTTTAAGCCCTCTCCAACACAAACATACATGCACACATACACACATATTCTCTCTCTCTCAAGCCGTAGAACGCTCTAAGGCAAAAACGCAAACTAGTTTTATTTCACACTCAAGGCCTGGGTTTTATGATCCCAAAGTCGGATCTATTACAAAAGCCACACACACACACATACCAGTACAGGGAAGTAAGACAAGGAAAACCAAGAAAAAAATTCTCTCTCTCTCTCGTGCTGATTCTTTTTTGGTGTGTAAAATGTTGATGCCCGGGTCTGGTTTCGTCCGTTATACACTTTCACTCTCTTTATTCTTCTATTCCATCATCAACATTTCTCCTCCTCCTCATCTCCCACAACACATCCAAATCGCCTTTATCTAAAACCTTTTCTCATTTTCCCTACAACTTGCACTTGTGGCAGTAATAATATGATATGATGTGTACTTGCTACGACTGCCACTGCTATGTGTCTACTTCTCTCTCTCTCCACACACATCCAACATTTTGTCTGTGTTTGAGGGAAAATGCTTCCTGCTCTCTCACTCCGAATGAAAAGTTGGTGGGAAATCAGCAAAATAATCTAGAGAGAATCATTTGCTATCAAGAAAACCACATCAGCTCTTAAAAACAGGCGGTTTCACGTTATATAACCGTTTTGCAATAGAAAAGAACACAAACACACATACGCAGACAGACAGAGTGAAAGAGCACAAGAGGAGGATGGAACGTCTCTACAGTAACAATATAAAAGGATACACGAAAATTGAGAGAGTGCGAGCATCATGGCATTAACAGTTATTATTATACTATCCGCTATAGAAACACTTTTTTGGCCGTGTATACATATACTTACTACACACTTGTCTATTATCTACCTACTAGGGGTAATAGCAATGTGGTTTCCGTTTTTTGGACTACGATACAGCTACTCTGCTGCTGAGGAGACTCATCTTTAAAAAACTGAAAAAGGAGCTTCTCTATTTCCATCTCTGCCATCTTCTCTCCCATCACTGACACCATACACCACACGATAGCAGCAGCAGCAGCAACAACACAACTCACATTAAAAAGCTGAATGCGAGTCCTAATAGGTTTGGAAAGTTTTGCTGAAAGAAGTGTAATTTCATTGGAAGTCGACTCTCCAAAAAGTTGTATCAGAAGCCAATGATATTTAGATCGTAAATTTCCTAATAAAATAAGGTTATAAAGTACTTTCACACACAGGGAGAAAGGAGAAACGAAAGCGAGAGGTTTCCAAACGCATTGGCATAACTACATTTCCTCCCACATGACGACCAAGGATCAGAGGTCTATTTCGTCGGGAAAAAAGATACTATTACGGAAGAATATTGGCTGACTGTGTAAGCTGCATTTTATGGGTAACAACCCGTGCGTTCAGGTAGCAAAAATATATTTTTGTGTGCATCCCTACTACACACTCACGCAACTCACACGCAATTATGGAGAAAATAAGAGCTTATCCCCAAGATTCCATTTGAGTACACACTCTTAATTTTTTTGCCAAAGTTTATTCGCATTTCTAAATTTGATATCATCTCACCACGCGCGTATCTTCAAAATCCAGGCAAATTGGGAATATAACCTGCCAGAATATTATTTTTTCCCGGTGTTACGAGGTTTCGTCTGTAGCATACTAGGTGAAAGTGATAACTCGATATAAAATTAAAGAATTTTCTAGTTTCCTTTGCAACTATCTGGTACTGGGTTGCCTTATACCAGTACAGTATTTCGATTTTTCCGTCTCGAAAAAAATGAAAGGGTCAAAAAACTTTTTTTAAAAGGAAAGTGAACATTTCACTTCCGGACTGGACGAATCTCGTTACAGACAAGCAAGGTTGTTATTGATGCTTGATTACAAGTGCTGGGAAATAGTAATGATGATGATCATCCATTATCAAAGTCTGTTGTGAGTAGGTAAACCGCTTTTTAGATCGAGTTCGTTTTCCTTCCTCTATTTCTACTCGAGTCAGTCTACTCTCTAGCTATTAATGTATTTTACGACTTTAGCCTACAAATTTTCCTTTATAATGATTATTGGAGAGGTACACTACAGAGAGAAAACAATATAATGGATTTTTTCTTGCCTGTTATGATGACGACTCTCGTGGCACTGCAGCTGGAGTAGAGTATAGTGTGGTTGTAGCCATAATAATAATGAACAGCTCATAAAAACGCGCTACGGCAAGCAACCCCGAAAATGAGAGAAAGAGGAGGGAAAAGATAAAGTAGAGAAAATGTTTTTATGGAATGTCAATACTGATTAAAAGTGCATGATATGAAATGAAGTATTGTATTGCAAAGAAGTCTACTTATAAGTTCACGCCGTGCGTTAGACAGTAACAGTCATGGTAACGTGACTACGGTGCTGTGTAGGATACACACGTAGAAAAATGTTGGTGTATATTTTTGCTTGCCTATTCTGTCGTCATCGTCGTCGTATCAGATGATGATGATGATGGGCGGAAGCGTACCTAAAACGAAATAAAAAGGGTAAGTGTGGTGGCAAGTCATTTCCGCTTTACCTTTTTGGCATTCTTCTTCTGTTCAGTTAATAGTAGAGGGTACAGCAGCAGTCATTTTTTTCTCTAAGAGTCTGGCTCCCAACGAAATAAAAATATCTAAGTATCTCTCTCTCTAAAAAAATGTCGACGAATAAATAGAAAAAAGATCCCAGAAAAAATGTCAGAAGAGAAGTCGTTGATTCATGGAAATGGGCTCAACGGCGGCGGCACCCGCTCGCTTCCTTGGTACAGAAAGGAGAATAAAGTGTCTTATGGAAGTGTGTGGTGATTTCGAGGTGTTGTGTCTTCACTTATGAAATTGCCAAATAATAAAAAATATGTGCAGAATGAAAAGTAGAGGAAGAGGGAAAGTAGACCAAGGATTCAGAGATGATTTCCACCGTTGTATAATGTAATG
This sequence comes from Callyntrura guangdongensis, assembly GCA_027744295.1. NCBI lineage: Eukaryota > Metazoa > Arthropoda > Collembola > Entomobryomorpha > Paronellidae > Callyntrura > Callyntrura guangdongensis. The sequence goes on from JAHZNB010003473.1 coordinate 10,322, forward strand.
TACCTATTTAATGGGCTGTGAAAAAAATCAAACCTCTGATACAAAATTTTTTTTGGAGCTGCCCTCTCTCTGTCGTACATATCGTTTATTATTGCAAATAACACGCATCGTACATCACCTAAATGTGGGCCTCTCTTCAACAATTCCGGACTTTGCCTTATTTTATTCCCAGAGAGAACTTGCGAGAGAGAAAGACGCACACTTACAGTAGACCATTTTGACACTCTCACATACCACACTGCTGACATCCTATTATGTTTCATGGCTTTTTCCTAGAGGAGAGCAGAGCAGCAGAAAAAAAGGAAAATAGTAATAATGGCAGTATGTAGTAGTAAACGAGTGAAATAAGTGGAGAGAGCGCGAGCACG
>JAHZNB010003474.1:0-21316 GCA_027744295.1 Callyntrura guangdongensis
CATCAATTTAGTGGAAATACATTATACATGCGTATATTTTCTGGTCAAAAGCTCGCGATTCTGCATTAGAGGTGTTCCAATTTTTAAGCAATTTTTAATTGTGACTACTTTCATTGTTGAAAATTCATTCATTTCTTGTAATTTGGTTAAGGCACGACAACAACTTTCTGTGCTTCCTATGCCCTCAACTTTCAGAATGCATATGCATGCAACATGCAAAGGTGAAAATCATTTTTTTTTAAATAGAATAATAGAATATTTTGAATTTACAGATAACTCAGTTTCTCGCTTGTTCAAATCTAACCTTTTTACACTTGCCCACATAGGAGAACACATTCAGGTCGTAAAGCAAGGGCACTATTTTGTCCCCAACGTGAAGGTTTATGCGGAATCCTCTGATCTTGGAATTATCTGTGTAGTGGTCTTCCCACGTCTTAATTGAAAGTTCGTAGGTACCATCCTGTTTCAAGTGCGGGATAGGATATTTGATACACCCCTTTCTGTCTTCTCGTTGGGAGTTTTTGCTGATAGTTCGCTTATGGAAAATGTCCCTTGAAATTACATTTCAAATCAAGTTATTAAAAGTGAATCCATAACACTATCTATTATAGGGATCAAATGAATAACACCAGCTGTACATCTTTCTTGTAATTAATATGTATTTACCGGTCACATGGGGGAGATATATCGTTATACGTACTGCATTGTGGTTCGTCAGTACCTCGGATTTTCAATACATCCTCATACGAGCTTTCGTATTGGTGAACAATCATCCTCGAGTCAATATAATTTTTGGTAAACGTATCATGTCCACATTTGGTGGCCACAACCATCTGGGGATTAAGAATAGGTCCGATCTGCTTCTCGTTGTAGCACAACACCCCAGCAACAGCAAAGAAGACGTTGGCTCTCAAACTACCCCCCAGGTTCAATCTCGGGTCACAACGCTTTTTCCTATTTTCGCAGCGTCCAGTGACCGTATTCACCTCACAAAGTCTCTTTTTACAAAACTTCTTGTTCTTTCCAATGGTCTCGCAATCCAGACCATATTTTGTGACGTGAAACGCGGAAAGCAAAAATTTCTGGTCACCCACTCCCGGTAATTTATCTCCGTAGCAGATGTCCAACTGGAGTTTGTCCCCGGGAAAATAGGGCAAGGGTGGAAAACCTTGGAAAGTTAGCATGCCCGAATAATATTTAAACAAAGCGACAATGTCCATTGGTGCACATTTACCAACGTAATCAAAAATGTCGTGTTGGTACAACAAATGATGCGAACTTGAGCCGACGTGGAAGCGAATATTAAATTGGCGCACGTTTTGGCGGTCGCCATAGCGCGGCTCAATCATCCTCAAATACAATTCGTAATCACCGTCTCCTTCCAGGTCCGGGATAGTGTAGCCCATGCAATTTGAACCTTTTTTATCAGCAGAATCCGAGGCGGTTATAAACGGGATGTATAAAGCCTTATCGTCAAACTTTGCGGCTGGACAAGCAGTGTTACTTCTGTCATTGAAAACTCGAATTCCATTGGGGTCTTCAAGGCTTGACTCAGGCTCATATTCAATGCCCTTTTTACTGTCTGTTATGCTGGAGTCTCCCGGTAGTTTTTGGGCGGTAATAGTCTCAGTGGTAATGGTTCCCTTGGGATCCTTGTTGTAGCACAGGACACCCCCATCCAAGTAATACACGTTGCCCCACAGACGTCTTCCTAACTGCGGCTTGTTGTCACATGCTTCTTTGTTGTGACACGTGTTCTTGGCCGTGTTCACCTCGCATCCTCCGGCGCGACAAGATGCCTTGTCGCTTCCATAACTGGAGCATTCCTTTTTTATTTTGGCCAGATAAAAAGCGGATAATAGGTAGTTAGGGTCGTTATGGTCACTAGTAGCTTCACCGTAGCAGAACACCAACTTTAATTTTCTGTTGCCAATGTCGAAACCTGGGAACCCTTGAACCTTCAGGGTATTGCCAGAGAGCTTCATGAGCAGTATTACCTGTGAAGGTGTTGAATACAGTACATTTAATTCATGCCAATTTAAAAATTGCTTAATCTCGTTTTTTGGCTTGTGGAGGGTTAAAACCAATTAATTTAAGTTAATTTTGAAATTAACAAGTTATAGTGATTTAAGCAAAATTCTCCTTAAAATCAACGTAAGCCTTGAAATAAGTATATCCATACGCTGCGGAACCGAGAAAGGGGGTAGACTACCCCAACCCTCCTATTTTAACATTACAGAATAGGGTTGGTTCTCGTTGTTCCGCAGTCACTGTGTATATCTCGAAATTTTTGTGGAATTTGAAAAAATAAACAAATAGCATTTCTTATTAAAAGTGTAGCTGAACGGGAATATCTGTAAGTGTGCGTTTTCTGGGTATAATTCAACCTAAATAATAATAACGTCAGCTACTACGAGAATTTTGATTTGTTTAGTTATAAAACCGCTGTAGGAACAGGGGCGACAAGGGGGGATATGCCTATCCTGTAATGTTAAAGAATTTTTGGGCCTGTAATGCACGTAATGTTAAATCTCTGATTCTTGGGAGAATTTGTTCCCCCCATCCCCCAGGTTCCTACACCCATGGGACCATGCCTTTGCAGCAGTTGTGCGAACAAATTCATGAATTCTAAGCAAACGTAGGACGTTTATAAAATACAGAAGTTAAGGTAGGACGCCTGCTACTTAAAGTGTATCACTTTCTACCTTAAAGTTTAAATAAAGTTAGCTTTGTCCCCCTCATCCCCAAGTTGCTACGCCCCCCATAACCAACAAGTAGCATTTTTAGTTATGAAATTTTTCTCCTGCGATGATAATAAACGCACAAATATAAATACATAAACAAACCTCAAAAGGATTACAGCGGCCAACGTATGAAAAAACATTCAAGTCATACAGCAGTTCCAAATCATTCCCCGCAGAGTTTCGAAGCCTCACACTGAATCCTCGGATTTCACTCAGATCAAAGTAGAAAAATTCAAGAAACTTGAGAGACAATTCATAATCCCCATTCGTAATTAATTCCGCTAGGGGGTAGGCAATGCACCCTTTCGTATTCCTTTTCCCCGTTCTCCCATAAATCGATGGGTAGAACACATCTCGATCCGCAGCAGGATTTATATTCTCCAAGTCGCATTTCTGGAGAGATTTCCAATCCCAGACCCTAGTGCCATGGGGATCCTCGTAGTCTTTTTCTGGCTTGTACAACACCCCCCTCGAGTCTGATACTGACTCAGTCTCGTTCAAGAGCACTCTTACGGCTGTCAAGGTTTCAATAGCGGGACCTTTTTTGTCCTGCTTGGTGTTGTAACACACGCTCCCTCCGTCCGCGTAATATTTATATTCCCTCAAATTTTCTACCAAGCTGTCATCAAAGTTACACCTTTTCCGGTTTACACATTTCTTACCAGCGAGGTTAAACTCGCACAAGGCTTTTTTACATGCAGCTTTGTTACTGCCGTGGCTGCTGCAGTCAGAAGCCATCCTGGCAACGTAAAACGCGGACAGAAGGTATCTGGGATCAGGCGTGTCTTCCCCGTAGCAAATGGAGAGACTCATCTTGTCCTCTTTGTATTTGTATTCCATGTCTTCAAAACCTTGGAGTAAAATCTTACCACTCTGCACCTTCATGTTAGTAATTAAGTCCATCCCTTTACAATGTCCTACGAATTTAAAGACGTCCAGGTTGTACACTAAATCCGTGGATGATTCCAAGGTCTCCAAGTTGAGAAAAAATCCCCGCTTTTTCTTCGCATCCTTGTGTTCGTACTCTATAAATTTGACGGAAAACTCGTAGTCCCCGTCAGTTAATTCGGGAATTGCGTAGGTAAGACACGTCTTAGAATCCGCTCTATCCTGACTACCATAAATAGCGGGGAGGTACAGCTTGTTATCAGAATCACTCCTCTCCATGTCAAGGTCACACTTGCTCATAGAATCCTCATCCGCAGTTCGAGAATTAAGTTCATCTTGAAGGATTACTTCTGGGGTGTAGATGATACCTCGTGAATCGGCCAATGCTTCACCATCCCTCAACAAGACTTTAGTGCCTACCACCACTTGCAACGGAGGACAGTTCTCATCTTGAACGGTGGACCGACAAATCACCCCTCCCTTGTTGTAGAAGGCTCCGATTCGGGAGCACATTTTCATACCAGTCAAACCATCGCAGGACTTGGGAGACTCTTCACAAATTTCGGTGGCTACGTTGTACTGACAGGCATCATCATCCTGACAGTCTTTCTTTATTGAACCATGACGACCACAACCAGTTCCAGTGCCAGCCTTTTCAGAATGCGCTTTGTGGTCACCGCGATGCTCTACTGTTTCTTCAACGTACGTTTTCGTTTCGGTTGTTTCAATGTGGACAGTGTATTCCATAGCGTACCCTAAAAAGAGGGGATCAACCGGAGAATAAAATGTTTCTTAAGAAAGAGCAGAGAAAAGTTTGATAATTTATAAATTACTGTACTAGTTTCGCCGTCCACCACATCAAAGCATCCTTTCGGATCCGGGATCTTTTTGTTGGCCTCCCGTAGCCAGGAGCAGGGTGGAGGCATTCTATTACAGAGAGGTTCGTTGCAGTAGCAGATAAATTTGTCATTTTTGAAATCACAAGTGCCTGGTTTCGCTGTAGGGGGCCCACAACCTTTGGAGTGGATCCAACCCTCTGTTAAAATAGCTGTTACGTCCGAATTGTCCGGTTTTTTAGCCTTTTCTGTCACATCCGTTGCTCCAAGAGTGGTTGCACAAATGCGACATTTTGTCTGCAAATTCACAACATCCGCCTGGTTACATCCATCCAACGCCAAGAAACCGTTTTTGTCCTTTGCTCTTCGGTTCTCGGGACATGAAGCACAATCAACTGTAAAAATAATGAAAAAGATACATTAAATACTTGAATATTTCCCCTGTTTGTGTGAAAGTATTTTTTTTAAATATATTGATCTTCTTACAGTCCACTCCCTCAGCGTCTGTGACAGGGACCCACTCCTGAAAAAGAGTGCAAATAATCACAAAAAACCAGATGGTGTTGCCCATCGTAATCCGTAAAAACTTTACGGGTCTCTAATTTAAAGAACTAGCTCCAACTCCAACTCTGTGTCCAACAGACAACGAGCAAACTCCCCAACTGATTGTGTGGATAAAGTTGAAAAAATAAATGAGTTGTAGTTACATGACATCAGCGGATGTCGGAGTCCATTAACGGTTTACAATCATACTATCCGATAAGTGATTAAAATAATATTTTTTGTCAACGACGTCCACTTGACGTCAATAGTCTCTGTCGTTTTAAAAGTAATCGCTGTTAACAATAAATAACTGCAAATAGTTAGTGCGTGGTAAAAAATTAAAAGGATCGGATATGACCGAGTCCATTGTCGGTTTATCATCACACCGGAAGCCATTAAGATATTTATTTCTTACTGGTATTCGTCTTATGTCTTTAATTGATGGGTACACTGGCAGAATAAGCTTGTCATTCTAAATGTAATCGTCGCCTCGTCGGTAGTAAAGAAATATGCATGTTAACCAATCGTAAGGAACATTTTATATTTTAACGTATTATTAATTGCTTTCCAAATTATTTGTCGGCTATCATTGTCGTAAGCAACTGGGAGGCGGATAAGAAACAGCACGAAAATATGTATGCGGATAAACCAGAAGCCAAAATAAGTCTTTTATACGTATTGGGGAGACATTGGATATTCGAATAAAGTTGTTGCGATTTATTTAACAAGTTATGGCGGTGTAGAACAGACAACGAGCAAATGTTGTTTGCCAAAACTCGCCAACGCGTAGATTAAACGGAAAGAGTAAATGTGTCGTAGTTAAATGAGGCAAGCTGATATCCTAGTCTATTGTCATACAGGAAGCCATGAAAATTTATATTTAATTGCTTGGAACTTCATTATATCGTCCCAAATGGTTATGAATTACTCAGGCGTTCTAAACGTGATTAATTATTTCCTACGTTTCATTTCTTCCGGAGTTACATGTCATATAAAAACGTTCTGATGTAAAATACAAGCCATAACATTTAAATAAATAATAAAAAACGACATAGTATAAGTGAGTTTGAGATTAATGGCAGACGAAATTGAGCTTGTGGAAAATCCCTACAGGAAAAATATACTCGGGTTAGAAAGACCGCAGGGTGAAATAAACTCGGGAGGCGAAGGTCGCGGGAGAAAATATGTTTGGCAGGAAAAGGCCGCGGAAGCGAATATGTTTGGGAGCGAAATGACCCTTGGGAGTGAATGGGTTCAAGAGGGATAGGCCTAGAACCCTTTCCACTAGTCTGAAATTGTTAAAATAGTTTCATACCGCAAATGTCACGGAAGAATTTTTTTTTTGAGAGAATGAACTTTGGACACCTCATTTGGCTACATTACATTTGTCCTCAAAATGCTACTCCCATTTTGAGTTCCCTCCATCAGATACGTAGCCTATTTCTTCACAAATGACAACTGCTAATAGCGCGCCTCCAAAACTGCTTTATCAAGTTAGCTTTTACTTTGTTATCGTCTGCTGTCGATTTCAACAAAACGTATCGTAAAGTTTGTTGGTATTGATAACTCCACATTAGATAACTTGCAGATTTTATTCTTTTATGGCACTGCATGGTCAATATGAAAACGAAATATACCAATTACTAAGAATGCTGTAAATGCGTTAAATGAAACTTTCGCAAAAGATGCGTTCAGGGTTAGGTCAAACGACTCACATGGTATATTGTATGAACTATACGAATACTATTAGTATTTTAAAAAAATTGAAGTTGCCGTGGCCCAATTTGGCTCAAAATCAGCAACAGGAAAAAGCTATTGACCTTTAATGCATGTTTACCAAGTTTGGAGTCAATTTCTCAGGGAATCTATTCAGTGAGTGGTTTAAGTCGGGGGTAAGCTAATATTTTTTTAAAACCTATTCACAAATTTGTCTTTGCTCGTTTTAAGCGAAAAAATTAAGTAAAAACTTGGTTTTTTCCACTTGAGGTCAAATTCTGTGAATAGGTCATTGAAACTTATTCAGAGAAATATTTTAGGCAATGATTTAAGACAAAATCGTAAGGTTTCTCAGGTAATCTCAGAGAAGGTTTAACTCGCACAGTGAAATGCATATACCATACAACAACCATTAAAAGGTAAAGAAAGGAAAAGTTCACGATATGTATTTACGTTGACAAATAAGTAATGGCAAACGTGAGTAAAACGCAACTACTACGAAAAAAATGTATGTTGCATTTACATTCTACGGCTTTATGGGAAAGGTGTTGTAAATTATGGAAATGTTATTAAAAAAGTTCATGAAGGTGATATTACAAGAGGGGATGTGGTGATATATTATTATTATAATAGTTCAAGAATGTGAGGTGGCATGGAATATGGGATTAGAAGGTATTGTAATAGTTTATGGAGGTGAAGTGACATGGAAAATAAACGTAGAAAACCCAAAAAGTCTTGAACATGATAGAAATAAAATTGTTCCCATTTTTACATTCAACTCTGCAGACTGCATCAGCGGTTCCAATATGATATGCAGGCAGTGATACTGGTGCTAGTGCATCATGTGTTCATATGTTACAAAAACGTGTAACGAAAAATATTATTCAAACCTTTAAAAAATTGCATTGGATGTATTGAGGCATCACGAATAGCGCTCGCATGGCGAGTCCTAATCTTAGCTCAATAAGGTTTACAATTTTATTGAACGGTTTATTGAAACTGAATAACTTTGCCTCATATACAAAGAATTGAGATATATACTAACTAGAGCCGCAGACAATATTTTTACGCAGCGTCCTATGTGACTAATGTTAACAAGTTTGTAGGTACCTTGTTTCAATAGATACGTAAAAACGTAATGAAAATACGACGACATGTAGTACAACAGGCAACGAAATGAAAATTTTCTATTTGGCAACTGGCACATATACAACCGAGTAATTAAATTAACCATTCAAATGATGTCAAAAAGGATCATTTAGTATTTTGTAGTAGTGATGGTAGTACTACTAAAGGTAGGAAAGTAGAAATGTAGGAGTTTGGAGGTAGAAAATAAATGTAGGAGGTTGGAGGTGGAAATGTAGGAGGTTGGAGGTGGAAATGTAGGAGGTTGGAGGTGGAAATGTAGGAAGTACACATGAAGGAGATTGGTTGATTCATGATTGTCATGTTGAAAGTCAAGAAACCTTAAGGGGTCTCTTGTTTCTACCCGAAGAAGGACCAAAGACATTTCATGTTGACATATGTTATCATCGCTCTTGTCATTGGTAGTAGATAGTCGAAAACCCCACCCCAAACGGATTAACCGTGATGGAATTATGGGATAAACAATAATTGACCTTAAGTGACCTCTGGAGGTCACAGATCCATATTGATCAAAAATTGGTGTACTGGTTTAGGTACGTAGCACACATAGGTACCCGTATACCGAATTTGAGCTCATTTGGACGTTGTTGAATGAAGCTTTATTAACAGAATTGGATTTTTAATCACAATCCATTACGGCGCACACTTTACCAATTTTAATATTAATTTGATAATTAAAACGTATTCGGTTTTAGATGTGATCAGTTGTTATTATGCCTTATAGTTAAAATTACTTTCGCTGTGAAAATATGTGGCGAGTTCATGTATTTTGCTCCAAGGCGATATGGTACTTACATAATAAAATTTATTTGAAACACAAAAATAATATGTCTGCGCATCTAGTTAGTATATAAATCAAGTATACAAAGCATGTACTACGTATGTATTTAGTGTGCATAGTTACCGAGCTCTACTTTTGCATGAATTTTGAATTACGCTGAAACAAAAAACAAAATGCTTGAATTTTCATTCAAATTTTTATTTTTTTTTACTTATCGAGCTTTTATTGAATTTGTTGGTAATCGTTGTACAGCAAAGTTTGAAACAGCTCAATAAAATTGGATTCGCCATGCCACCCCTAATCACGAAGAAGTAACGTAGAACAAAGCAAAAACTCGCGAGACGCCAGACTTGTTTCATATAAGTATGCACCCCGTCGCGTTGATTCCCTGAAATTTCTGTATATCAGGTGACCACAAGGTACGCTTGCTAAACGTTAGGTGGTGCTGGCGTCCTAAATGAGCAATATTGAATTGGAAAGCTTAAAAATAAATAAGCTTAATCGCAGCTATAGAGACGTCTATGAAAATAGTTGTATTGATACAAGCTGATTGAATTGCTAAAGACTTGATATTTTGGCTTGTCATTTGATTTGACCTGGCATCGCTATACAAAATTTGAGCTAATTTGGATAAGGTTTAATTTTTGACCCCCAAAATGACCCCCGGGGTTGACAAAATTAGCTGAAATTGACCCCAAGAGATGCCACTAGCCTATGGCACCTGTGTGTCAAATTTGAGGCATTTTGGTTAAAGTTTAATTTTCGAGCCTTCGAATGACCCCTGGGGGTTAACTAAATTTGCTCAAATTATATCCCAGAGATGTCACTACCCTGAGGTACATGTGTGCCAAATTTGAGCCAAATCGACTGAAACTTCTGTCCTGTACAGTGATGACGTACAGACAGACAAACACGCTAATCTCAATACTCCGACGAAATAGCTTTCATCTGCGTAATAAACTGGCAGTAGTGAGAAGAGACAAAACTCCTTACACATTTTCATTTCTTGTTTACTAGGTAATGCACCATTTCTCGATGTGCCCCATACCCATGTAGAATTGTTATTGCCGGTATAAAACCCTATTCATTTATAAACTATAAACCCAAAATACAATAGGTTTAGATAAAGATTATCCAATTCAGCATTTTCTGCGGGATGAGCCAAAAAAAACATTTGATCTGTCTATCCTGTTCCGACACACCTGTATCCCCCTTTTCCCGATAAGCTTCTTTTTCTCTCCTCAGTTTAATCGCAAAAATGCTTTTCGTCTTTGTTCTTCTGGATATCGGCAAGTTATAGCAAACCAGCAACGTTTACTCTACCACCTTTTAAAAAGCCTGAAACCAACTATATAGCTACTTACTCTTAACCACTTTGACTAATATGGGGTCATCCATTGTGGACTATAGACACTTCTGTACTCTCGTTTCCCAGTCTATGATCGCTTTACTGCCGGATTTAAAAAATACAGATACTATACATTGTATTAACCCTCTCTTCCTTTCTACAAATTATCTTCACTGTCGCACATGAACGCCGCCATCGTTTCTCCATTCAGCTCTTTATAATTATCCTCTCTTTTGTAGCTTAGCTTTAGTTCTTCTCGTCTTGCCTGCAGCTCTACACTTTATACCTGGCTTGCTCACTCTCCAAAATCCCTGCAATGCTCTTTATTTAATGCTCTCCTCTCGTTTTTTCTGCATGTTCACTCACTCTCGCTTCTTGCCTTGTTTACCCACAGCCCGTCAACACAACCCGATACACACGTTTGCACACACACATACTCTCTCTCTCCCTCTCTCTATGCTCCATTTAAAGCTTCCAGTTAAGATAGATATCACTACAAGATAACCCTTTTTCTCTACTATTTGCCTTCTCCACACAATTTACCAACAGCCTGCCTGGCTGCATTAACATCCCTACTTCTTTCGTTGTGAGCCCAAATATTGGGGCCGTTCACATACCCCTCCCCTCTCCCGTCCACCTTTTAAAACTGGAAATACCTCAAACTTCCCACTTCCATAATTCCCCATTTCACAATTTCCCCCATTTTCTCCCCTTTTTTAGATATTTCTTTCCCCCACCTACGAACAGCCCCCTATTCTACCAACCCATCCACTNTTTTTTATATATTTCTTTCCTCCACCTACGAACAGCCCCTTATTCTACCAACCCATCCACTACACCATTCTTCCTTAAGAAACTCTTTCCCTTTTATTTCTTCTACACCGGTAATGCTCTCCAAAGCTGGCTCTCTGCTTACCCATTCCCAACCGCACATCGTCGTCATCATCTCAACTTCTCTCCCAACCCGGCCCTCTCTATATTCCCCCCTGTACATCCATTCTTCCACACAGCTTGTATACCCCTCGGCCATCCTTCCTTCTCTCGCCCTATACCCATCCACACAAGTCGCACCAGCACACCGGACTCAAAACTGGATATCCTTGCCAAACTCTCCTCTAGTCTCAATTTCTTGCACGCCGTCACTTGGTCGTCGTCATTTTCTGCTCTCTGCAGCAGTCATTCTATCACTCTCTCTCTCTCTCTTGCATATCAGCCAAAGCCACTTGAGGTTCTCTTTCTGTATTCCCTCACCACACACAAAACTACATAAAACTATCATATCGTTACCATCCTCATCCTCATTTTCCCCCTTGTAACCATACTAATAATCCATTTTTTATCCTCTCTTTTGCATCCATCCACTCTTTTTCCTTCCCCTTAACCCCCCTCTCACATTTACCAAAACACGGCAAATCGTCTCTCTCGTCTCCTTTTTTTCCCTCATGCTTTCAGCCTGCCTGCCTGCCTCTAATTACTACCAACTACCCAAACATCAGCAGCAGCGCTGCCGCAACCGTGGTGAATAAAACAGATGCTCTATCGTGTGCGTTTCTTGTCTGGTGACTACTGCCTCTCTCCATCTCTCCGTGTGCTGTGTATTTCTGCACACAAAAAAGGCCCGTTTACTAACAAAAATCTGCTGTGCTCTGCACAAATAACCAAATAAACTCTTTATAAGCTTGTCTCTCGCTCTCCGTGTAGAGAGAAAAAACCACCAAAAGGAAAATTCCATTCGCAGTGGAGCAATCATCGTCGTCATATCATCGTCGTGTAGCCCGCAAAATAAATGGGGCTTCCATAACAACACCATCAGCATTACCACCGTTTAGCAGAAAAAAATTATATATAAAAAAAATACTAATAATAATAATAATAATAATAACACGAGCAGTCATACTTGTACTCTGACTCTCAGACATACACACACACTCTCTCTCACAAAAATAATAATTTTTATGAGAACTGCAGCTCTCTCGCCGTTGCGGTGTTGTTGTCGTGGTGACGAGTGAGCTAAAGGGAGAAGGTGATACACACGAACGAGTATACACAGAGAGATATAGTTGAGGTACAATAAATAATAATTATTATTAGTAATCATTTTTTTGGTGGGGTCCTCATATCCTCGCGACGTTGTCGTCATCCTCATTGCGACCGTTGTTGGTGTCGTCGTCTTCGTCGTCCGTTTATACACTACACACAACAGCATACTATTGTAGTGACGACTAGCCAAAGTCAACTGTGCTATTTGTTGGTGTGGTTAACAAACTGAAACTGCAACGTTTGCAGAACAGGCCGTTGTTAAAAGATAAGGATAACAACAAAACAACGACATTGCTTAGTGGTGTCGGCATTTAGATAATGTGCCGAGGTAGAAGTGCGTACCTTGTCGTTTATTTTAAACAGAGTAACAATATATAGAGCCACCGCAAAAAAGAGTATGCTTAGTGGTGTCGGCATTTAGATAATGTGCCGAGGTAGAAGTGCGTACCTTGTCGTTTATTTTAAACAGAGTAACAATATATAGAGCCACCGCAAAAAAAAGAGTAAAACTGGTTGTTGTAAAAAATATATGGGTATATATATATGCATATATTTGTATTTAAGTAGGTATATGTATATATATATATTGAAAAAATAAATTGAGAGAGCAAGATAATTTATGAGTATTCAATTCCCTGAACGACCAGCAAATAACCTGCCCAAAGGAGAACAGTAATTGAGAGTGGAAAAAAGAGTTGAGGGCTGCTGTGTGGTGTTTCGTTGCAATAATTTGCAGCCTTATTTATTATTGCACACAGGAGGATTTTTGTTACAAGAGGGGTAGTAGTAGCAGCAAAAGAGCCGCACACAGCTAGCTCCCAAGGCAGAACGACGGAATAAACAATAATTATTTCGGTGAGGAATAATTAGGTTAATAATATTTTTGTTGAGCGAGAGGGGCCAAACTGAAGACGAAGTGGCTGTGTGTGCGATTGTGTGGATGTGCGTGAACAGTATTGGAAGTGAGAGAGAGATTTATATGTACAGTTTGTATTATAAGGGAATGTCGTGCTTGTTTGGCATTTTTCAACGAGGTCATCGTCAGCGTTACTAGCTACACGGCGTCAGCATTAAAAAAAAATATGCAAGGAAGTTGGTAACTTGGGGAGAAGTTTAAAGCAAATTGAAAAATAAAACTAATTGGGAGACGAGTTTAAAGCAAATTGAAAAATAAAACTAATTGGGAGACGAGTTTAAAAGAGGATTGAATTTTTTTAAAGAGAGAACAATAATATGAGTGGGGGATTTTTTTAATGGTTGAAAAAACGGATACTCAGATTTAGTGACGGTTGAGAGGTTACAAGGATTTTTTAAATAAGAGAAAAAATTTGAGGGGGAGTCAGAGGAAAGGAGAAGGAGTTTTAAGAAAAGACCGGTAATTAGAAGGAAAAAGGATAATTTTCTTTGAACAGTGACTTAATGAGAAACTAGTGAAGAAGGGAATTGACACGAGAGAAGCTAACGCCATATTATAGCCATATTTGGAGCTTCTTTTCTAAAAAGTTGTAATCAACGTCAAAAGTTACATTTTATTGGGGTGTGTTTGTGTTCAAGTTTGTAATCATTTCTGGTCAACCAAAATAATTCTGTCGGGACGAGTTTTTCTTTATAAAAAAAACTAAGAAGATTTAAGAAGCGTACAGTTGAAGGTCATCAAAAAAGAAGAAGAAATAAAAGTAATTAAAACAGGTAAGAAAAATTATATTGTCTTTCTCATTTGCGGCATTTAAATCCCAATTTAGAATTTTAAACATTCGATCGTGTGTCGCCATAGGAGATTATTTTTGGTCAACAGCATAAAATTTTGATTTATTTTGGAGTATCACCATGTCTTCGTCAATCACAGGTATTTTTTCTGTTATCACGACGACTCACGATCATCAACCGTGTTGATTGTCCTCGTGTGTGTGATTTGTTTGTTGTTTTTTTATCTTTTGTCAACACCTTGTCACTACTTTACGACCTTTCCAAACTTGGTGTGTTGACGTCAACTGTCCTACTGCTGCCACGCTGCTGCTGGTGGCGGGGGTGGTGACAAATAGAATGGCGTTGTAATGCGGGGTTTAAAAGAGGATTAATGCATCTATTTATATTGGTCATTTTATACATTTTTTAAAATCTGTTCGACTTAAAAGTCACCAAGTCACGGTCAAGGTGGTCGATCAAATGGTTAAAGAGTTAATCCCGTTGTCATTTTTGGATGATCTAGTCACCCATTTTGACTTGCCACAGAGAGATGGCCGGAGTAAATGTAATAAGCCGGGGTTATGTTTGGACTTCGTGGTCAAAACCCTCCAACGGCATAACACGAGCTATTTTTTTGGATTTTTCCAGTTATTTTCAGGGTTCAGGAATTTTTGTTGTGTAATCCCCACATCAATTTTACTCTGCTCTGAGCATATTCATCATCATGACAGCTCCGGTGATTTTCCAATTATACCAGAGATTATCATCTCTTGTTCTTATCACATGAAAATCCGTGTTAAATGGAGAGATCGATAAGCAGCGTTTCCTATTAGCTTCTGTAATCACTTTCATTGATCACTCACTCTTCCTCACTCTCTCAGACGGGAGGACAATCAGGTGACAAAAAATGGTTCCATTCCAATGCAAGCACAGCTCACCCGAAATTACATTCTCCCCCTCTGCTCTCTCTCTCTGGAATCCATCTCATCAATCACTCACTACCGGCATGATGGTGAGCACCAGAGGCTAACTTGATGGAAATATTTTTTGCCGGTGATGATGATGATGATGATGACGGTGACATTTTATCTACCACCTGGACCAGGATTACATGCGGGTTCCAAAATATCTCTTGATTTGGTCTGTTCCTCTTATCAACACACACACATGCATTCTCTCCACTTATCATTTCCGTCATTGTCGCCTGCCCAGAAATATTTTTTATACCATGAATACAAGCTCACCCGAAATTACATTCTCCCCCTCTGCTCTCTCTCTCTGGAATCCATCTCATCAATCACTCACTACCGGCATGATGGTGAGCACCAGAGGCTAACATGACGGAAATATTTTTTGCCGGTGATGATGATGATAATGATGATGACGGTGACATTTTATCTACCACCTGGACCAGGATTACATGCGGATTCCAAAATATCTCTTGATTTGGTCTGTCCCTCTTATCAACACACACACACATGCATTCTCTCCACTTATCATTTCCGTCATTGTCGCCTGCCCAGAAATATTTTTTATACCAGGAATACTCGTGTACTTTGTGTTATCATAACCAAAGCTATCACCAATGAACTTGTTTCTGAAAATTGCATTTTAATCGATACTCGCGTTTTCCTAAGAGCCTCCGCATGAAAACAATTTTTACCCTATAATTTCCCCTCCCCTTGCGTCCTCTTTTCCCGTCTGTTGAGTGACAGACCTGTTAAATTATTCACCATAAGCAAAACCCCGTTATTCTGCCCTCAAATATTATGGAACATGTTTCCTCATTCCAAATCAATATAAAATAAATAGTCACAATAAAACTAATAACAACTTCATTCCCATTTTTTTCGACCGGGGTGTACATGTTCGTACGTGACTCCCGTAAAACGACGACAACAACAACAACGATAGACACACCTGGTAGTATGCCCGTGCCAAACCTTGTTCCTATAGTATTCCCTCCAACATTTTCTTCCTTTTTTTATAGACATCCACTCCACAAGAAAAAATGCTAATGGGAAACGTGCCGCTCATTCTAGTATTCGTAAACACGGCAAATGGCCTGGTTTATTTTGAAGGATATGAGTGTGTAAGGCGGGTTATGTGAAAGTAGTCGTATAAAATATAAGCAGGTTGTTGGGAAAACGGCTTATTTTTTGGCTTAAAAAACGGTTACAAGCTGAGGTACACACACAGGAAGGGTTTAGTTAACTCCATTTTGTGTACTGATACGGCTGCTGCGTTGTTCGCTGGAGCGACTTATTTTCTCTTTATTGGCGAGAGAGAGAGTCAGCTTGCCTTTCGGCAAAAGCGATACCATCATTGTAGTCGTCATCCTCTCAAGAGGGCTTTGACTCTCTCTCTCTCTCTCAGCCGGTATAGTAGCAAGGCTATAGAGAACGGAAGATGGTGGTATCTCGACCAGGACGCAATATTGAAATATTAATGGACAGTGAAAAACAGACACGGTAGGAGAGGGAAAGAGGAAGGAAATAAATGCGTTGAAAAAATGTGAGTATTTGGGAGGAGGAGATCCCCACAGAGGAAAATCCGGGAAGAGGATAATGATCGGAGGGAGTTGGGGAGTCCTAAAGACGGTTTGAGAGAAGCGAATTCGTAGGATTAACTGACATGAGGCGTGGATCGGGAGAGAAAGAGAGATAGCAATTCTGGATAATTTTTTGGGGCATTCCGTACAAAATCAGAGTTTTCTGGGAATTTTTTTATTAAAATAAATGCCTACACACAGAAAAAAAACAAAAGTAAATAATAAAATATGTTGGGGCTGTCCATAAATTACGTTATCTATAATGTAACGAGACCTCGTTTTTCCCTGTTTGTGTATAAAAAAAATATAAAGCTTTTTGCGAAAGCGAATATTTTATTCATTTCTTTCTGATGCGACGACAAAGAAAACCATAACCATTCTTTTTTACCAGCGGGTCGCATTATCATTTTTTTACAAGACGGTGTACTAGTGGCGCAAGAAAGACGGTAAACACGAAAGCTGTAAGGAGAAAAATCAATCCATTTCCGGTATTCTGTTGTCGTCATCGACGGAGAAAAATCCCATTTATTTTATACCGGATAGGTAGCTACCATAAAAATTTCTTTGGGATTGCCGTATCGGCGTCATCTCATTTTCTTGTGTACATCTTGCCTCCTCTCCCTTACTTACCGTGTGTTGTCTTTTGACCTACTCTTCTGTTATTTCGCAAAAAAAAGTCTGCACCGTATTGACAAGGGGGAAAGGAGGAAATTGCTTCGTAAAAAACCAACGTACAAAATTTTATGGGGAAAAACTCCCATTGAAAAGTAATGTTTGCCAAGAGGCGTCTGCTTTTTTTATTCTCCTTTTTCTTCTGTTTATTTTTTCTTGTGTGTATTTTCTTTCTAGAAACAAAATATTGTATCGACTGCATCAACTTCCCGACTAGTGAATAATTTTATGGCAGCTATAAGGAAAACAGAACGCCAATATATTTGCAAATTATGTGGAGATGTATAGAGAGACGCAGTCCATATAAAAAATGGAACGTGAAATAAATTTCCCCGTGACGTCATTACTTAATGATCCCCAATTTGACAAAGCTGTACTTTTTTAGGCTTTAGAAAGATTCTCTGCTAAAAAAAATTAATTGAATTAAAGTTAGAAAAATATCAGCACACAGGTAAATAGGAATGCAGTGTGATTTATACGAAAAAGGCGCCAGATTCTGAGTATTGTTCTCTCTGGAAAGACGGAAATGGGCTGTAAATCTTACAGACTACATAGTTTGTCACCCAATTTATTTTTCCCAGGACAAGTTACATTGTTTGGAGAATTACCATGAAAAGTGGAAAGAGGATCAGAGAAAGAGAGTAAAACTAATACCCTTAAAAAAGATTTTTGTAACGATTCTACGTGGGCGATAGGTACAGAGAGAGAGATGAGAAGAGATAAATCGAAATTTATGAATATCGATGAAAAATGCCGAGGAAGGGAAAAAGGGTAAAAGTTATTATCACATGGCAAGCATATAAAAGACAGTACGTTAGTTAACAAGGTAATGCGTCAAGATGCCGCATAAGATAAGCTGAGAACTTTGTTGCCAATTTTACAACTTCCCTTTTTTGAAGAAACAATTAGGCATTTTCTTTTGTTATAATAGGACCTAAGAATGTCATTATCACAGACAGTATGCCTCAAAGACGTTGGGTTAAAAAGGCACCGGAATTTGAACCCTTGTTAGAAGACTGTGAAAGTCCATTTCCTTTTTGGAAAGGAAAGAAAAAAATGTGAAATGGGTAGGGCAAAAGTGAATACTTTTTACCATCATTCTTACTCCAAAGCAATAATGACGATCAGAAGCTCTCTTCCGTCATCAAAATCCACCCAGCAGAACTTATTGCAAAAGTAAGGAAAATAGTACCACTTTCTAGGAGTTTTTACCATCATTCTTACTCCAAAGCAATAATGACGATCAGAAGCTCTCTTCCGTCATCAAAATCCACCCAGCAGAACTTATCGCAAAAGTAAGGAAAATCGTACCACTTTCTAGGTTGTTAAGGGGACGTTCATACACCCCGCTTGATTAAAAAAATGTTCAATTTAAACACCGTTGTCTTTTTTCTTCGCGTTATTGTAAAATGCGTAAGGGAAACAAAAAATTATTTTGCTATCCCACAATCGGCGTCAAATATTATGAACGGCCCCATACCAAAGGAAACAGAAAGGAGCTCAAACACGCACAATTTTTATTATTACGAGAAAAGTTGTGCACTCATGTGGGCTTGTTCCATCTTTCCAATTCTCTGCATTCCTTTCACCTCTTTTTTTCTGTTTTTTTGTTTTAAATCGATCGTTCCCACTTTTTTTCTTGCTACTCCTCCTGCTACTCACCTTTTTACAGCAACATTTACCACACTCCACTAAAATTCTCTTTTTAACCAGTAAAATGCGTACATTTTTCGTGAACGGCTCCTTTCTTTCCCTCTCATGTACCACATTAAAATGCCTATTTTACTTTCGTGATAGTCGTATTTATGGCTTGTTTGTTCCTCGAACGATACCGTTAGTTGCTAGGCTGCTGAAATCATTTTCTTTTCATCTCCTTTACCACCAACCGTGCTACCATATCATCAGAGAAACTAGCGTTCTGTTCATTCACGGAGAATAATCAAGTGAGCAAGCTACTAAACTAGCTGAGAGGCAGAGAAAACCCGTAACAAGAGTAATAATAATAGTAACCAGAGCAGAGAAAAGGAAATTTAGGCCAAAGCAGCACAAAATTGGCAGTTTGTATTAATGCTGCTTACTTTTACCAGCAAAGCCCCTCTCTCTTTCTCTCTCTCTCGCCAGCTTACCGGGAGAATAACCTGAGGAGTCATTAGATTAACTCGAAAAAATACTTGCTTGTGTGAGTAGATCTCTGTTTGTTGTTCATTTTGGGAAGCAGTCGCCTCGTCATCATCATCATCATCACCAGTACTGTCGTCATTTCTGACCATATAAAATTGTTGTTGACGGGGGAAATGGGGCGGTGGGGCAAGAGGAGAAAATGTTCTCTATGTTGCAGATGCCGCTTGTGTGAGATATTAATGACGACTTGGTAAATAACCAGATTACTTGGTATTCCACTCAAGCTAAAGGGACTCCTACCCAAAAGTCCAAGTGAAACAGAAAGAGAAAAAGTTGGAAAGAAAAGTGGGATTGAGAAAGAGAGAAAATAGTATTTTTGGTACGGGACACGAACCCTACTAAACAAAGTTGTTCTTTGTCGTAATTTTTGCCCCAGCGGTCACGACGACGACCGAAAATGCCAAGAAAAAAATGGCAAAAAAATGGCAGTTTTCATCAGCTATTTCATCTGGTAATTTATTTTACTTATCGTCAAAAAAGTGGAACCCAAATAGAGAAATAGGATAGAAGATGCTATTTCAACAGGAATCCGTGGGGTGAGGGGTGTGAAGAGAGAAGCAGAAAAAATAAAGGGTTTAGAGCGAAGGTGGTGATAAAACCGTTATAAATGGGTTGACGTATTTCATATTTATGGGAATTTTTGTCCAAACGAAATTGATTTTGGTAGGGGTAACTTAACCAAACAGGAGAAAATGAAGAAAAGCAAGAGATAAGGGATATGCTTATAAAATAAATGCGGGGGAGGGGAGGAACGTTAGAAAAGAGGAGTACAAGAAGAGAAAATATTTTGGACGCATGCCATGATATTCTGTACATGATGTTGTTTCGCGATAAGCGTGAGTTATCAATGAAATTGGGGGAATTTACGGTTTTTTTGCTGTCTAATCTTTTAGACACGTTTAAAATGAGTTTATAGTGTGAAGCGTGGGTGGAGCTGTTGTTTTTGGGGAACATGCTGGTATGTGGGTTTTAAAGACGGACACAACGGACCAAACTACAAAGTCAAACAAAACATTCCTTCGACTTGACTTTCTTTTTACAAATTGTGTTTGATGTTGAGGTGTTAACGTAACGCCTGTTAGAATGGCTGGTGTGTTGTTGTCGTCTGTTGAGAAACCCCGACAAGAAGAAACCCACTTTATTTCTCTGAAGGAATGTGATATATCCCGTATCCAAAAGTTATTCGCCCATTCACAATAATTTGTAACGTGTTTCGTGGATGGATGGATTTAGAGACATTCTGTCAACCCTGAAATTAGCAACCTGTTTTGAACAAAATGAAATTTTCTTGGGAGCGACCGAAAAATTGAAGAAAGTTAGAAATAAATGGAAATAACGTGGTTTTTCCATCTGCGTTTTTACTTTCTTTCATTTTCTCTTTCATTCAATTCCTCTCAAAGTCACATTTTCTCTTTAATAACATCACCACCCTCACCGTTGCTCGCGTTAATTGACTTTTCCTCTGCTTTCCTATCTCTGCTCTCCTCAATTTTGGCATGCAGAAAGTTTTTAGATTTTGTGCCTGTCAGAATTGTGTTTCGGGTTTAATTTCCTGTTTCAACCGGGCTGCTGCTGCTACCATGAATACCCTTGGTCGTCCTTCCTTGCCTTATTTCTTACCAGCGTGAAGGGTGACATATGGAATGCACAATCCCGCGTAACAGCATTAGCTTTTAAATCTTTTTCTTCGTTTCCTGTCACTCACTTTGGACATTTTGTCAAGCGTTTTATGGCAATTACACAACAAAACTCGGTTGTCTCTGTCATTTTCCTGCCGTACAATTTAGCAAAGCTAGAATTGTAGTAACCACATTATCATATTCTGGTAAACTGTCAAGGTTTGTCACACAACATTCCCATCCCCTCCCCCCGAAATCCCCAAGTTAATAAGCCAACCGTGAAATGAAAGTTGACGGAGAGAGCAAGGCTCCTCGTTCTATTTGTGGAGGTCTTGAGGATAATGAAGTCAGGTTAGGGAAAAGTTCATTAGCGTCGACATTGTCGTCAGCATCGTTTTTTTATGGCGTGGGGCTAAAATGGAAATGTTGAAGAAGGCAAAAGGCATTCCGGTGAACAAGCAGGACATATGCTTAGAGTTGGGAGGGAATGGAGGATAAATAGCAACACAACATCAGAAAAGGTGTAATTAAGATTGTGCTCGGGTAATAATTAAATATTTTAGAG
>JAHZNB010003475.1:0-11553 GCA_027744295.1 Callyntrura guangdongensis
TGGAAGGTAAATACATGGACTCTTTTATACCTCTCTCTCGGCCTTTCACTCACTCTCAGTTTTTCCTGTCAGTGTTAGATCTACTATATGATAATTTTCACACTTCGTCTAACAGGACGAGCTATTAATATTACGAAATGTCGGAATGACGGAAAATTGTACGTATAGGTATGTTTTCAATGTTTATGTAAACAAGTGAAGCATACCTATATGCGTTTTCTAACTATATTCTGGAAATGCGAATAAAATATTTTTTTGACCAGCATATTTGATTTTTGTGTAACATTCCGTACTAATCCGTACCCAACTCCCGTGTATGCGATAACGCAGCCAGCCGCACATATTACTAATTTACTAAATTAATATCTCTCTCGGTAAGTGTTTTGTAGTTTTATTACTATGATGTTATCTTCATGAAAGCAACGGCAAAATTTAACTATCAAAATGATTTGCCACACCTTAACCGTTGAAATAAAAATACTGTTGAGCAGGAAATGGAAATTTAACTGACCATACATGTGAAAGTAATAAAAACAACAACATAATATGAGCTATGATCTACGTGGTGATGTGATGACAGTGTAATGGTCTGGCGAGGTCACGAAGGAAGAAAAACATAAAACACAAATCAAAAGATAAAGCGTCAATGTGGCCTAATTCCTAATTAATATTATCACTACCAGTAATTCACTTTAGATGGTGAGGTGAGATTTATTACGTAGCTAAAATTATTTTCACCGAGTATCGTATTTGGTTGTATTGTCTGTCTGTTCGTCCCTGAACGCCTGCCCACGCCCTTTGACCTATTTCGACCAAACTTAACGCAATGAATCCTTGTTGTGCAAGTTAAAGTTTGGGTTCAAGGTTCAATCATTACTACATAACATATCATTATATATGCATATCCTTATATACATATCCTTTACATCCTTCAGCTACGTCACTGATTTTGCTTAAAGCAGGATTTCTACTGTCGCTATGTTCATGTGAAAACTACACAAAATAGTTTCCACTCTTCCCAGGCAGCCATGTATGCTTACTTGCTTACATCCAGAGAATAATGGTGTTTCTTTATATTTGTCAAGATTTGTCATTTAGAAATTGATAAAGAAACGCATATTTTCTAACTTTGGAGTAGAATTAAGAATTAATGGAATTATAAATGTTGCAGTGGTGAATATGAAGCCGAACAAACCTATTTATTGATTCTGTAAGTATATTTGTGTAAATACGTCACATTGTTTAGATAAATTTTAAAAGAAAGTTGGAATATACGTTAGATACCAGTCCACAAATTAATTTTTAAGATGTTCCGTCAAATTTGTTTTTAAATTCAGAAACAACAATTGCTGTGTTAAATACATCCAAGTATATGTTATAAATGTAAAAACCTTCATAAATTAAGTCTCCCTTTTGCCACGTTATAAATTAGGTAGATATAAACATTTGATGGGTTATCGTTCATTTTAAACAATTCTAACCGTAACATTTTATTAATCAATCTTTCCTAATAATAAGTTCGAAGGTATCGAATCAAAATCAATGAAAATTGACAGAATGTTTAGACTTTGAAATCCATACGGTTACCTTAAAATGGCAACAGAAAAAGTAAAACCATTCCGTCAATTTTTATTGGTTTTTCTCGATTATTTCGAATTTATTAAAGGGAAACGTTGATTAATAAAATGTCATTATTTAATAAAATTCAATAAAGTCAATAAAATTATTTAATATGAACGATAATCCTTAAAATGATCTACTTTTAATTTTTCAATTGTTGCATGACTACAGCATTACTAGATTAACTTTAAATAAATAAGACATTANAACTTTAAATAAATAAGACATTACACAAGAAATTAGAATTTGACTGGACTCGCTTACTAGATTTTTATTTTTATTAATAGCCACTGTCTTCAATTGTTAACGCCACTCGTTTTGTTCACAACAAGATAATAAATGTTGCCTCGACACACATCAATTGTTTGATACCTTGCCCAACTAAAACCAAAAATTATTTATGCTTGGCTTTAATTTTCATTTTGTTTCTCCGTAATAGTGACTCCTTCATTTTTCTCACAGTGGCGTCGATATATGGTGACAGCATCACACTCACATTTGACTTTCTGTATTCTGTCAGTTTTCTTTATTCATCAACTTTACAGAGTTTTTAAGTAAAAATATATGTTATCCAATAACGGTAATGAATATAAGCCGCTCTACAATACTACATACTCAATTTTTTTACATTTCTGTATCTTTGATCTTGTTTCCTTTCCATCCTCATTTTTGCATGTGTAATATAGTAGATGGTGTTCTCGAATTATTAACAATTTAAATTGTATATTTGAGTAGCTTGAGTAAAGTAAAAAATGTTTAGGAGTTTTGCTGTATTCAAGCTCGCGTCGCAAGCAACCAAACAAACTAACAACCAGCATGAAACAAATGACAGAACAAGACTCCTAGTCTATCTAGACTCTCAGTCTCAACTCAAGTCAAAGCCAGTTTTTTCTATAGTGTTGCTGTTGTGCCGTTGTAGTTGATTCTCATGGCCACGGTTCTATTTCCTAAAGGTGATTCAGATCACTCACAACAACAACGAATTCCGTGATACGCTATGTATATCCAAGTGATAGCCATTATCTGCCTGGCAGTTTAAAAGACAGGACAGAACAATGAAATTGGGCATGCATATCTTGCATTTCTAAACGTGTATGTATGTATACATTTCTCTTCTTTCAGCTGCTTCTTACCATCTCCCATACATGTTTACTAATATTTTCATATGTATTCGCCTACATAATATAGAGTGGATGAATGTTTGTTACCAACAAAATGTCATGAAATTATACCTTATGTCCTCTTCCTTTTTTCCTTTTCTTGTTCGTGCCCTCCAAACTGTTGGAAAGGTTGAATTCGTTGGCGTTGCGGTTGGATTGAAGTTTCGTAGAGTGGATATTATTGGCAGTAGTGGCTATAGCAGGCAACAGCTACTGCTACACTCCACAACATCAATGACGATAAAAAACGCATTGATAAAAAGACGGTAAGTGAAAAGAAAGTGCTTTAATGGATTAATATTATTGCTGCCTCTTTAAAAACTACTATTCTGCCTCTGCTACCAACTCCCACCACAAATGTTGCTGCTCTCCACTTTTGAATCCTATTTCTTGAAACATTTTTCTTGTCACACGAATTCGTATGATTACATTTGCTTACATAACATCCAAGCTGCATTACTGAGTTAGTGTCATGCCTACTAGTGGTTACTTCGACATAATGCACTGAACGGAACTGAATTTTTTTTTTCATAGAGATTCCGTTATTCGAGTCCAGTTCAATCTCTACACTTAAAAGAATACAACAAGTATATTGCATTACATTATAATATATACATGGCAAGGACTACAAAAGTGAAAAATAAAAGCAAGCGAATGAACGAACCAACGAAGGGAATAGGGAAAGTAGCTGTTAGTTTGGAAGAATTTGTGCAGCAGTAGTAGGAGGAGAACAGGACAGAACAGAGGGAAGAGTACACAAATCATCATTCCAAAAAGAATCCATAAAAGAAAAGACACTGGCTGGTTGTGTGTTCTGGAAGTGTTGGATAAAAAATTACTTTCCCAAATTCTATACGAGTACAAGAGAACGAGAACACACACCAAACATTAAAGAGAACATGCATTGCTGATATTTACTGTGAACCTCACAAGAGTATATATCCACTGTTCCATTATCTCTAAAGTTATCTCTCTAAACACACTCTCCACCTTGTACGCTTGCAGCAGTGGCAGCAGCGCTTATCTCTTAAGAAGCGACAAAAATTTAACTTTTGTTGTGGTTTGAAATTAAAGTACAGCAACAAAAACAGCAATACAAAGACATCAACAGAGTTAAATCTTTTAGTAACTCTTTATCAGCAATTGTGAGCTGCAGTGGTTGCGGCCGTCAAAGTTATAACATTTTAATGTGTAGAGATTGGCAAATAAAATAGTTGGTATCAATAGTAATATTGATGCTTAGCTAATCCAGACGGGTTGGCATACGGGAGAGTGAAGAGTGGAATTATATAAACAATAACGTCAACGCAAAATATGATCATTAAAAATGAACTCGAGTTGAATGGAATTCCTGTGTCGCAATGAAGGAATTTTAATAGCTTGTTTACAGTGTGTCAGGGCGTACGCATAATTTCATGGTACGACTCTTAACTCATTGCAAAGGCAGTAATAATAATAATTATACATAATAAAAATATTTTAACTTGTAAGTGATTGGTGTGACGGACGCGACGGCTACTATTCTGACTGCAGGAGAGTGGAGTGTGGAGATCACTAAAATCCTAAAAATAGGTAGGTACATGCAATATAATATTATTAAATGTCAGCATATTTACTATTGTGGTATTTAAATTTTGTGACGCATATATTCAGTTTTAGATTTTAGGCCACTATACATCCCATAACAACTGATTGTTGTATTATTGTCAATTTATTGTTACTGTTGGTTTTTAAGGGTAGGCCGATCGGTTATTGATTTCATTGCTTACTATTTCTATCTGTGTCTAACTTAAAATAATTTCAGTGGTAGGGGGTATATCACATCACTTTGTTTTATGTAACATTTTAAGCAATTTTTGATATCTTCATACTAATTAGTTTATTTTAAATTATCTCTATTTTTGGCAGTGTCACTGATAATTAAGGAAGATCGCCAATATCACCGTATTCCAAAACTTGAAATCATCAACCTATTGTTGGGAGTTGGGACAACTATTAATTCGACACATTCAATTTCCATCAAGAATTTTTATCTGTCGACTCTGTGGGGTATACTCACTATACTGAAAATGCAGTATATATGCGGATACGCAACTGGAAGCAATCTCGTTGCTGGATCCGACGACCAGAAGCGATTTAAGCCAGTAATATTTACGCCTATCAAATCCTCATCAATGAGCGAAAAACTTTCCAACCATTCCCTTTGACCATAGCCGTTTCTTTAGCACTTGGTAAATTAAATCATCAACAACGTCTGCAACGAAGTAGTTTACTGTGTACCTAAAATCCCAAATGAACAACGAGTCCGCGCAAAAAGTAATGAATTCGCTTGCATATCGAAAACAATTACATCCTTGCAATATATCAGAATAGGTATAACATATACATATAACAAAAAGCTCAGCAATCAGATATCATGCCTTTCATGTATGCAAGAAATACCTCACCAATTTGAACACGGTTTCAACTGGTATTGCAACATTGCAAGCAAGAACGAAGTCTCGCAGAATATCGAATTTTCATTAATTACTGATGCGCATGTAGAACATCAAAAGAAAGGCTATCAGAAAAACAATCATCAAGAAGAAACCGGCTAGCAAAGACCACCAAGCAACTCATTTTGCAGATGCATCATCCGAAAATGCCATAACTATAACATAACATAATCTTCGTGATTTCTAACTACACGTTTACAAGCTGTCAGCCAGGCGTGGATGACGACGACGAGTCGTATTTCTGTCATTTCAAAACAGTTTCATATTACAATAAGCGTACACGGCTTGAGATTGGAACAATATTGGATTCGCAATGAAATTGGGATATATACCTACCTACCACCCTATTGAGTACATTTAACGCTAACTAGAATTATTCCAATTGTTTACTGTCATACTAATATCAAATTACCATTTTACACGAATCACTCGGCACTCGCACTCGGCTCATGACAACGACAATGCATTGTAAAATTAGAATTGTACACCTGCACCTGTGAAAAAAACCAGAGAGCAAAGCAAAATTGTTACTTGAAGTTGAAGAATACTATTCAGTTCTTATCGGGAAGGCAAGCAGGCATTTGGACATCTTTCAATAAAAAGACCTTACGACAGACAAGTAGCAAGTACGAACTTGCGATTGCACGTCCTCACAGTTTAATCACATTTACCATTCGCTCTCCAGAGACATTTCCATTCTCAAAGCAATATCACGCCAGCGTGTACTTTGCCGCAGATATGGATGTGCAGACGAATTCGGAGACTGACAAATTCGTCACTTCATCAATGATTGAATTTATTAATCAGCATATTCAGTCGTCATATCTCAGGTAAATAAATTTTTTGTACGTAATTAAAAACGGAAGAAGTCATTGCCGGTCACAAATTAAGTTCCGTCGTACGCAGTAAATTATAAAATTGACGTTCAAAATTATTTCCATTTCGTAGCGCGCTGGATGAAATTGTTTTGAACTACGTTGTTACGGTTCTGGAAAACTTAGCAACGGAAACTGGCACTTTGGATGGGTTGTTTGACGTAGAAGAATTTTGTGAGATGCTTTCAGCTTACTTTCCTGAGTTTGAAAATATACCACATGAAGTGGTGACTGAGTGGATCTTCGAGTTGGTGGAAAGCCTCCGTCGATTTAATGCTGAAAAGAAAGGTAACGATACGCAAATAAGACCCGGTTTAGTATAGTACGGTATTAGATATTGCGTATTGGGTAGTGTGGTGTCATGTCTGCCACGGTACTAAGTGGCAAGGTAATGATATGTCAGTCAGAGACGCCGTTCGCCATTGTGCATCTCACCCACGGTTATATCTTGTGAAAAACTAAGGGAATTGATTCTCTTACCCTAGAAAAACCTTGTATTTTGTTTTGACAAACCTTTATCCCCAGGAGACGTAAAATTTAGAAGCGTTCATTTGGATTTTTTAAACGTATTTAGTTTTTGTGCATACCTGATTACACACTACATACATACACAATGAATTGAAGTAGCAATTGTCTAGTAATGTAATGAACAACTGTAGGTCGTCCTGTAGCGACTTAATGTATATACGCGGTTACGAACAAGCGCACTTCCAATTCGAAAATCTTAAATTCATATTTTATTTGCTTATACAGGGCTAACAGCGAAGAAAGAGGCATTTGTATTTGACTCGCTTCTGGATGAAATAGGCAAAGATAAACCAAGGGAACCCAGATCCAAACGAAATTCAGAGTCATCAACTGATAGTGGATTGTCAAGTGGTGGTGGAAGCTGTAATGGACAAGGGAATGGTTGTAGCAGCACTGGTGGTGGTGGTGGTGCTGGCGGCAGGAAAAACTCACGATCTCGTACTCCTAGAGTCTCTGACAACAGCGAATCTGAATGTGACGCAAATGACTTAATGCAACGACTTCAGGTAAGGAAAATCATTGTTTATGTAGCTGAATAGAACACTAATGATAAATTGTCAAATCTATTTTGTTTCAAGGTAATGTACAATTGAATTATGTTCTATCACTACACTACGGATGATATATAAATCATGCGTGACATGGGTTAAAAGTAATATACTTATATGAGCACTTTCTATGTCTTAATAGTTATATGAGGATCAACACGATGGAAAAGCGCAAACATTAATAGAAATGTTCCCAACGCTTCAAAAAATTGATGCGCAGAATTTTGTGGCTCTTGCAAATGGGGATTTAGAAAAGGCTGTTCAAATGGTGCTAGTTCAGTTGGAAACTGGAGAAATCAAGTCACCCATTCAATTGACTAATCGTCATCGCACTAATGTAATTATTTTTTTTGCATTATTTTAACTTGCTAAAATGTACACTAACCGTATTATTTTGTTTAATATTTAAACAGATCAAGTCACAAGACGTGGATGAAAAAACTCTCAAGGACAGAATTTTTGCTCGGTACGGTTTCATTGATAAGGCTGAGGACACAAGGGAGTACAAACCGCTTTTGCCAAAAGCTGAAATCATCAATTCCTAATGTTTTTCTTATTTTCTTTTTCGGCTACCAAGGAACCAAAGAAAATGGTTCGCTATCGCGAGGGACAGGTTGTAAGTACCAAGGGTGAACGCTTCACAGAAGTTCAAATAAACAAGGACGGTGAAGAAACCAAAGTTCGTGGATATTTACACAAGCCGAATAAGAACAACTAGCTAAGGGTTCTTATAGGGTTAACGATCTCGTTCACACAATTATCCTGACAATGGGATAACACTAATTCTGTGCAAAAAATTGACACTAACAACTTCAAATATTTGGCCAGATAGCACTTATATCATACACAAACTTTACTTCACTCATTCACTATCAGTATATTTGAATACAAATATGTTACACATCATAGATGAAAATAATATCAAACATCATCATTGTATTTATTTTGTTTTAATTGCATACTTTAGAATACAGTACATTCTTATTTGGTGTTTACTTCCAAAAGTTTTACCTACGTAAACTGTGCTGGATAAAATTTTGACAATGTTTACAGATCTTTATTACCTAAATGAACTACGTAGACACCGGCGACGGCTGCAGATTTGTTTTTCAATTTTATTATCGATGCCATTAATCGAATTTCGTTGTTTTGATGATATAAATGACAACGGCTCGCCGCTCGCTAAAATATTAGACTAATTCGTAAATACAACCAGTTTGTATGTACTCTGTTAAGAGCTAAAGACTAAGCTGAATATAAAAAGGATATTACAGTGAACTTTGATGATGATGATGATGTAGTTCTGTAAAGTTTGGTTACGAATTCCATTTTTTTCCTCAAACAACACATTTAATAAATCATATATATCTTACAGCTTATACTAAACCATTGAATATTAAAAATGTAGATTGGGCAGTTTAAAAAAATATTTGGATGGTTGCTTACCAGTGCTTTTTTTTAAAGAACTTGCCAAACTAGAAGCTATTAAATTCCACTTCTGGAAGTCTCAAATGGGTATAATGGGTGGGCAGGGCATACAGTGAAGTCGTGAACTTTAAATGCGGAAACTTTATGTATGTGTTGATTTCCAGTTATTGCACACGTGGAGACGGTTAGAGTGGTAGATACATTATTTAAAACGGAAACAAATTACCGTGTACAATACTTGATGTGAAGATTATTGCTCTTTCGGTGCGCAACGGTTGCCGATTCTTAACTTCATGTAGAAATTTTGTATTATCATTATGATCTTACAGTACGTAGTTTTATGTACTGCCGATTCTTTAGTGAACTTTTAAACTATAAAAATTTCAATTTAATAGTGTAAGTTTCTCTCTGCTCTGCTATTTCGTAGCAAAAAGAACATGAGATCGTACCAAGTTTGCATTTAACAATTACTGTATAAATATGAGCCAATTTTTGCCAATAGGCTTAAAATCGGTTATCGTTTTACGGCCACATCAGAAGTAAAAAGTTGCTACGGATGTGTTAATTTTATACGCTCTCGAACGTTTGCTGTTTCTGTTACGGTAATGATTTACACTAAAAGTGTATTAGTGATTTGCTTTAAAAAACGATTTATACTTGAATATGAATTATAATATAAGGTAAAGTAATTTTAGGTTGTAATAAAAATACGCTGTCGGTCATGTTGAGTTTACGTTATGGACTTTGTCATTGAAATTTTCAGGAATATTTTGATAGTTCTCTCGACTTCGTGTTTTAATTTTTGATTGTAACTTTCACTGCCGTATTTCGACAGGCTTTAAATAGGTATGTAAGGAAACAACACTAAATATATAGTAACGCTACGTACCACGCAATCTATTAGTATTAATATATCCCATGCTTGTGCGTATATCAGGCAAACTTTACGTAAAAGTATTTATACTTATACGTGAAACGTAACACCTAGTAAAAACTAATAACATACACATTTTGTTAACGTATGTATGCGGTCATTTTGGTGGCAAATATTGGTTGTTCACATTCAACATTAGTTATAATGAAAGTCAAAAATATGTAATTTTTAGGAAATGACGAGATAAATGTAAAATGTATGTATCATATTAGCTCGCCACCGTCATTAGGATTTTGTCATCTTGATCGTAATTTATGATAATCGATATTATGAAATATTCTTTACTTTTAGCATATCGCGCTGCTACCATGTCGCTTTGCAACTACATGAAAATCTCAGTTTATAATTAAATAAAATGTCAATATAGTCATTCCATATTTAAACATTTTGATGTTGATTGTCGTACTGTATTCTTAATATATAATATATTATGTTTTGTGTAGAGTTAGCTTGTCAATGAAATCAATAAAAAATTAACAAACAATTTTAGTAATACAACCACGTTTAATTCTTCAGCATTGTCAATAAATATTGGAACACGTATGCCAAGTTATTCGTTTATTAGACGGCGTTCTCTGTCTGTTACAGTGTCTGCAAGTTTATAGACACGATAAGTCAAAAACTAACTATAAGTAAAATTATGAAAGTGTTTTCTTTCACCATTCGATAGAACTGGTCAACTCAATAGCTCGGATGAGTTTAAACATCGGCGTTCGGGGAAACCTTAAATTCCAAAGCATGACTCATATTAAAGTTGACATATAGATAGAAAGTTTGACCACAAATTGGTCCACCCTTGAACCCCCTAGTTTTTGGCTTATAACTCCAAAACGAATAATCTATTTGGGATGGAGTTTTCGATAATCCACTTCGTCGTGGCAATGGCTATATATGAGTATGGCATGTGTGTGACCGTGTGACCCTCCCCCATTGGGATAGAAACAAGAGTTCCTGGAGAAAAAACTACACAATATGAATGTTTTTTTAAGTTTAAAGGACAAAAAAAATTCTCAACTTTAGCCGAAAATAAAAACCCGTGTAACTCATAAACTAAAGCTTACTTTTAATTGATTAATTTGGGAATTTGCATTTGGGTCAATTTTTTGGGAACTTACATATGAACCGTGCCGTGTACAAAATTTTAACCAAATCGAAAAATTTTCTCCGAACAATAGATACTTTGATATACACTTACATAGTATGTACTCATAACTCTGTTACTTTTTATCGTTATGGTATGGAGTTTTAGACACTCGACTTTTAATGATAAGGGCTGCAACGTTTATGAATATCACATGTATGTCGCACCCCCTTTTGGCTTCTCGCCGAGGGGTAACTTAATCTTTTAAAGCAAGGTTGGCATACCTAAGTTAGTCAACGTTTCATATTATTCCAGACTGTCGGTAGTTTCTCATTTGAGGGTTTACACCTCTTTCTCGTTTTGAATTAATATGAGAGTAAACCTATTATTATAGAGAGTAAGTTATTGACGTGACGACTACGACTCGCGATCGGGAGAATGCCGTGACCCGACTACCCGACTATGCCGGGACCCGACCACCCGAATATGCCGGGATCCGACCACCCGACCATGCCGGGACCCGACCACCCGTCCATTAAATTGAATATGGACTGTGTTAATTAAACTTAAACCTTCCTTATTGCAATAAAATAAGTCATGCGGAAAATGTAGCTAATTGAAACAGCTATCACACGGAATTTACCATTTTTGGAATTTAAGAATTTGCAACTTAAGTTTAGTTTGGTACCTTTTTGTTAAAATTCAGTGCAGATGTGCCACACTGTGTTGCTATGTGTACACTTTACATTTAAATTTTACTGTGCATTTTACTTTAACAATACCGGATAGTGAACATAATACATTACAAGATAAGGTTGCCCCCTGGACCCCCGCTGTTCCACAGCCGCTGTATGAATAGTATGAAACTGATCAGGAATTTTTTT